>BTPG01000008.1:127303120-127443120 GCA_036245525.1 Semisulcospira habei
CATCACCTTGATGTGCCCGTAGCTCTTTGCCTACTATAGGCGGCCGAGTCGGCCGCCGATATTAGGCAAAGAGCTACGGCCACATCAAGGGAACGGGTGTTGGTGCTTCCCTTGTAACACTGCTTTCGGATCGCGCCGCCCACACTATGGTACACGCGCTTGGCTATTTCAGTCTAGTCTTTATACAATAACAGAAAGCGGTTGCGGGACATATACGTTTCATGCCAAAACGAATGCGCTTCCCGTTCATATCGAGTTCTAGTAGAGTTTCTGAGTTCAAACCCACTTCAACTGTTACTTTGTGGCAGGGCGCATATTGCGGTGCAATTAATTAGTAGACAAAGAGTTAATCTGATGTTTGAATTTATGATTAGATTGTGTGGTTATGTAAATTGTTCAAGTGTTATTATAATGAATGTGTTGACTCTTGTTGACATGGGAGCAGGATGGGGGGTAAGGGGGAGGGGGTGGGTAGGCGCGCCAAGGGTGTGTGAGAACCTCTTGCACCTTCTGACCACCCGTAGAAGAAAGGGTGGTAGGTGGTGATGGTGGTGGTGTATTTAAAGTGCTTATATGCCGCTGCCCGACGAAAGTATACACCCCATATTTAGCTAATAATTAAGCCTACATCCCTTTTCATAAGGTTTGAGGGTGTTGTTGTGATGTAAGGTATGGTGGTATTACCGTGTGGTAAATTAGGAATTATCACTATGTTGTAAGGTACGATGATAGCGGCGGGCGTGGTCTGTCCGTCCCGAACCTGTCGTTTGGCGGGGGATCGCGTGTGTGTTTGGGCCTGTGGTTGACGCTGATGCAGCTGAAGATGGCTTTAGTCCACCTCATAAGGAGGGTCAAGTTCTCGCCCTCACCCCCCGACACGACGTCTCTCCCCTGTGACTTCAGCCAGGTAAGTGGATCCGTATGGGATCATCAATGATGCACGCAAGTAGCTTGTCAGGCGCTTGCAAACGCCTCACAATAACGCAACCCTTTCATGAACTCACTAAACATTGCAAGCGCCTCACAAACAGGAAATAGGAAGACACTGGAAGTCCAGAGATTTGCAGAATTTCGTTGTGGCGGAACTTGTCGTTGTTCAGCTGGTTTTGATTTAGTTCAGGTTTGTTGGCTGGTTGAGGGATTGGTTGGTTGATTAGTTGATTTGCATGCTTGGTTGAGTGGTTGGTTGCTACATGAGTACTGAGCTGTTTTGGGTGATTTTGGCAGTAACTGTTCTTTTAACGGTGTGTGTGTATGTGTGAGTGTGAGCTTTTGATATGTGTCACTTCAGTTTTTGTAACATTTATTGTAGAATTTTCTTTCTTGTACTTTTCGTTCTGTGATTTTTGATCTTGTAAAGCGCTTAGAGCACCATTCGTGTGGAGGTTAAGCGCTAAATAAATGTACACTAGTATTATTATTATTATTATTATTTACACACCACCATCAAGCCCATCACTGCCGGGGAAAATCAAACACTACTCATTAGCTAGAGGCATATAGATCCTTTTGAGTAGGCTACCCAGCTCATACTGGCTCTGTGGCGACAAATATCGAAAACTACCAAACTGCAAGAGGGTGCTGAAGCCCATTTTTATCAATGTTCCTTTGCAGGCTGGGATATTTGGGTATGAATAAACAAAGGTTTCAAAAACACAATCTGTATTTTACAGTGCTAGTCCCCCATTCCCCAGTTGGTAGTGAGGACAGTAAATTGGAAATAATGAACAATCTGTATTCGCTGGCAGGGAGGGTTTTTAAGTCCCTTCTATTTATAGAAGGGACTTTTTAGGACGGGTCGCGGTGGGGCATAGCATGTCCATGATGTCAAAGGCGGGCAGGCTAAACCTCTAACAATTGAAGTAACAAGCTAAAAATTACGTTATGTCTAAATACCCTAACCTCGCTGCTGATACGTACCTTTGGCGCGAAGCGCCGTATGTGCGTATGTATGTATGTATGCATGTATTATGTATGCATGTATGTATGTATGTATGTATGTATGTATGTATGTATGTATGTATGTATGTATGTATGTATGTATGTATGTATGTATGTATGTATGTATGTATGTATGTGTGCGTATGTATGTAAACAAGGAAAATCCCCGATTTTTCAGTACACACAAGCTTGAAACTTGGCGAAATACTTTGTTAAGTGGGTGACTAAGAGAGCCTCCGAGCATATTGTAATTGAATGTCTCATTGAAGACATAAACAACCATTTATAGGAAGAAGGTTGACCCAAATTAGAGTTCGTAATTTTGGCAATATTTACTTGAACCTTTGCTTATAGCTAGTTTGGAGAAAGACATTGGATGAGTTCGTTAGCCAGCTTTGTATCCTTTCAACTTCTTTAGTAAAAATTAATTCTTTTCAGAAAAGAATTTAAACACCAAAAAAAAACTTGACTTCTAGAGATAGTCAGACAGTGCCGGTGACGTAAAAGAAGCAACTCCGTCACCACGCAGACATATGACGTAATGCTCTCTCTCTCTCTCTCTCTCTCTCTCTCTCTCTCTCTCTCTCTCTCTCTCTCTCTCTCTCTCTCTCTCTCTCTCTCTCTCTCGCTCGCTCGCTCGCTCGCTCTTTCTCACACATATGCGCACATCTCCAAGAGGCATAGATTATCATATGCCCGGAGGGCGCATGAACATCTATGCCTCTTGAGGATGTTTAAAGCTCGCGTATGCCGGGTCTGCCCTGGGGGACTTGGGTGGGGTTAACTACTTTTTAGTTCCCAGGGTCACCTTGGTCAGCCCCACAGGGTGGGTTTTCTCCTCTATTCAGGGGTATGTGTTTCTCTCTGCCTTTGGTCCATTCAACTGTATTTTCCTTTCTTAAACTCTCCCTACTGTCTGCGCTGCCTGTAGCTCTTGATATTGGATGTTTGGATGTGTGTTGCTAAATGGTCTTAGCTTTATTTAGGGCCCCATGTCGTAGGTTTATTTAACGTATTGGACCGGCTGGCGACATACATTCAATATTCTGTTTAGGGGTTTTTTTTTTTTGTTTTGTTTTGTTTTTTCACAAGCAGTGCAGGCACGTCCTGAGAAAGTCTTGTTGCTGTCGGGACGTTAAGCAATGTAAGTCAATCAATCAAAGCGTATGCACTCAATCACACGCACACGCATACACATACAACGACGCGCTTTCAGAAGAGCATGCAGGTGTACTTAGTATAGCATGTAGCTAGGTAAAGTCAACCTGATTTCACACAAATTATAGTAAGACTGAAATTGTACCATGAAATTCTAGTTTTGTCACCATTTTCCCAAGTCTTGAAGCTAAAGCGAAACTCATATCACGTTATATATAAAATTACGTAAAAACAAAAAAATACGTCATGACAAATGACGTTTGACAAACCAATGACACATATGCGCGCATCTCCAAAAGTCATAGATCCTCAAGTGCCCGGAGGGTGCATGAACATCTATGTCTCTTGAGGATGTTTGCAGTGCGCGCATGCACGCACGCACACGTACACGCATACACTCACATCGACCCGCTTTCAGAAGAAAATGCAGGTGTACTTAGTATAGCATGTAGCTAGGTAAAGTCAACTTGATTTCATACAAATTATAGCAAGAATGAAATTGTACCGTGAAATTCTAGTTTTGTCACCATTTCCCCAAGACTTGAAGCGAAAGCGAATCTCATATCACTTTAAATATAAAATTACGTAAAAACAAAAAAATACGTCATGACAAAAGACGTTTGACAAACCAATGACGCGTATGCACTGCGCGCGCCCCTTATAGTGTTCACTATGACGCACTGGCAAATCTGCAAGCTTTTTTTTTTTTTTTCAAAAGGCGATATTTCAACATCAGAATCAAGTCAAAGACAAAAGGTAGAGACCCTTGACAACGAAGACAGCTCTCATATAGAAGGGACTTTGTGGGTTATGGTTCATCCCTTCTTGTTTTTATCAGACAGTTATTTATTTACGTTCTGTTTTCGATCACAACAGATTGAAGCGGGCCTGGCGGTGACGGGGAACAGTATATTACGTCCAGTGAGACCGGTCCGAGTGAGGGTCGTGTCCAGGAACCCACACAACGTCATGGTTCTGGGACCACAGGTCGTGTAATGAAAATCCAGAAACAGAAAGAAGCACGCTTAGACAATTACGATACAGTTTATTCCAACACAACTTGTGTGTTGGAATTATCCTTCCTAAGCGTTTGTCTTCTTTTGTTGGGATTTTCCTTGCATTTTACATGCTTGGCAGTTACCTTTTTTGTCTTGATTTCACGGGTCATCTTGTTTGTTTCTTGTCCATGATATCTTTGAGGTGCGGTGGGGAGAGAGGGGGTGGGGGGGATTGAGAGGGAGGGAGAGGTGGTGGTAAATGGTATTGGATGTATAGCGTCCGTCTTACCGCCTCTCTGTCATATCGAGCCATGAAGTTAAACTTCCTTGGACTCCTAACTCTGTGAGATGTCCTCTAAGACCACATTCCAATTTAGGACCATAGATCGACAATGATAATTCAAGGGTGGCGACAGAATAGCTTGGCGCCGAAAGGCGCCAGGCTATTCTGGCACCACCCTTGAAATATCATGGTCATC
Source organism: Semisulcospira habei (assembly GCA_036245525.1). Classification (NCBI taxonomy): domain Eukaryota; kingdom Metazoa; phylum Mollusca; class Gastropoda; family Semisulcospiridae; genus Semisulcospira; species Semisulcospira habei. The sequence goes on from BTPG01000008.1 coordinate 127,307,697, forward strand.
GAAAGGAAAAGACGCAAGCCATTCCACCCTTGCACTCTCATAACTGATTTGTCTGTTGTGTATTTGGACTAAACGGGTTTAATTGGCACATTTTGGAAAGAGCTAATGAGATGCTACCCGATTTAAATCACAACCATACCTGCTCGCAGTGCTGCCATTAAAAACAATTCGGATTACCCATCGATTTGCTCTTGGTTAATCAGTTATATTAGAACTTTATAAGAAAAACAAGAAAAGTAAATAAATTAATTAATAAATAAATAAACAAAAATGAAAAGACTGGCAGCGTGAAAATAGGCCCAAAACTGCACATTTTCTCATCCAGAGACTGGAATCAAGCACACAGTCTACATGTTTCACTAACATATACGACTGCCGCGTCCACAACATTTTCATGCCACAAAGCGTAACGTTTGTTTTCCAACGCTTCCTTATATTGGTGGTTCATTCTCTGTTTCTCCTTTACCATGTTAGTGAACCGCCAAATAAGGAAGTGCTTAACCCCTTAAGGACAGACGATCGCTACTCAGCTGCAAGAGACATAAACCGGCATGAGTCTCCCGCAGTCGCGAGGTTTCGTGAGGATTTATGTCTCTGGTTGGTCCTGTGTTCTTTATGCCCATTTTGGGGGGTTCCATTTCATTTGTTTGTTTTTTTCCACTAGAATCTGTCAGCGTGCAGTGGTTTTAGACGCGAAATTCTTGATGACTGGCAGCGAAGGGTTTATAACAAATCTACTCTTTGCGACTGACTTGAAATCGAGCAATTCTGGTTTTCCGCCCATGTGTCTCTTGATGCGTCTTTAACCAATTAAATCCTGAGGCTGATTTTTTTTTTTTAAATGCGTAGTGTGCTATGAAATCTACATTACAGATATAGGAGAGGAGATAGATCAACCATTTAGTTCGAGGATGGTGCCAGAATAGCTTGGCGCCTGAGGCGCCAAGCTATTCTGGCACCACCCTCGAACTATAATAATAATAATAATAATAATAAGCGCATTAAATAGGCGCTTTATCCCAATTGAAAATCGGCTCAAAGCGCCGCCGCGAACTGAACCCAACAAGCACGCTCACGTGAATCACGCGCATTCACCCACACACAGTACATAAACACAGAACATTCACGTGGTGCTAAGGGCAAGCTCAAGCGAGCTACTGTAGTTTTTGGAAATTCAAAATCGTTTGTATTTGAAATTTGATTAAGTGGGCTGAAACTGATACCAAATTTGTTTCAAACAATAGCGTATCAGGATGAAAAGGGTTACAGCTCCATTGTTGAACTCTGTCCTGTTTGTGACTGTCAGATTAGTCGCTTCAGGCCCATACGGGCGCCCCGCGGACACGTGGACATAGACGAGAAGGACGATGAAATGCTGAAGTACAGCCCCTACAGCTCCTCTGACTCGGAGTGCGACTTCACGTCCTTCTACGGCTCGCGCGGGGTGAACAAGTTTCAAATTTATCTCTTGTAGTCTTGGTGATCCATTATTTCTTTCAGCACTTGTATGATAACTATCGGCGACATCTTGATTTTGCAGCATGTGTCTAGTGTTCCATGTGCAATACATAGCATAGCCTCCACCCACCTCTCTCAGTGGTATTCTTACATTTTAAATAGCCGCTAGGCAGTTATAATACTGTTTACATTGGAGGTGACTGGTTTTTAACTACCGGTATATTGGTATTTCTGTTTTACTTACCTTATAGTTTCTTATGCAATGGCGATTGTTTGTGTGAATGAATGTGATGCAGACGTTCTCTTTCCCAACGTGGGATATTAATAAAGTATTGTTTTCTTTTCTTTTCTTATCTTAATTTTTATCGTTCTCCCTATTGCTTAAAGTGTGCTAAGCCTATGCGTGTCGGTAGCGGTTTTTGTCGCGAAGATTCCTGTAGGAATCATCGCGACAGAAACTTCTACCGACTCGCAAAGGGTATAGCGAGTCTTTGTGCCTACAGTGTGTTACGTATTACGTAAGCCTTTTTGTGTCTGCAGCGTATTTCGTAAGCCTTTTGCATCTACAGAGAATTACGTAAGTCTGTTAGGTGTCAAAGTTTCAGCGCTGCTTGCAGGAAATCTCATCAGTTAGAAGAATAGTTCGTGATTAACCCATTAACCCCAAGAACGCATTATCCAAATTTTGAAGGTGTAACGACTATGTACCAGCTGCTGCAAGGGATGGTCCGAGCATGATGATTCAAGGGTGGTGCCAGATTAGCTTTGCGCCATTAGGCGCCAAGCTAATCTGGTACTACCCTTGAATTATCATGCTCGATCCATCTCCTTCTGTTGTGTGTCGGGACTAAATGGGGTATCTGCAAAGTTTTAGCCGAAGCTCATGATGACGATGATAATGAAAAAGATGATGAGGATATTTTCATCACCCCACTAGACGTACCTCTGGGACCCACCATCTTCCGACACGGACACGTCACCACACAGAAAAGGCGGAGAGAAAGGCAGCAGAGGACGAGGAGACGCGCGAGGGGGAAGAGGAGGAGCTGGAGGTGGCAGGAACTACTTCGTAATGTCCTGCAGCAGTCCTGAGTCCAGCGCGCCCAGCGGCCGCCCTCCAAAGGGTGGACAGAGAGGGAGAGCAAGAGATGGCGGTGCTTTATATACGGTGTCCTCCAGCAGTCCGGAGTCCAGCATGCCCAGCAGCCGCCCCACAACTCCACAACGCGCAGGTTTGTTCGTCAAGATGTGAACATGGTATCATTGTGCTGCTGTTGTCATTTTTGGGCAAAAGCCATTAGACGATTTGCGGAAATCAGAAGTAGGTTAAATTTTGCACGTGTTTCGACGAAAACAGTGGATTAAAAAGCCGGGACAAACATGAAGTATCGCGTGTTTGTTCTGGCTTTTAATCAACTGTTTCCGTCAAAACTCATGCAAATGTTGACCTACTTCTGATCTCCAAACATCGTCCATTTGCCCATTTTTGAAAAAAAGCGAGACTTTCTTTGTTTTGCAGTGGACACACTGGTTTTTGCCAAATGACGGCAGAATAGCGCTTCATGTAGGTGCTGTCGAGGCGCATTATGTAGGCGATGTATCCCAGTTGCAAATCGACTCAAAGCACGTCAGCGAGCTGAACCCACCACGGCCCAAATGCGCAAAAGGCCATCGGGCCGACGTCGGCCGCCGTTGGCCCGCGCACGGCAGTGCACGGGCCAACGGTGACCTACGTTTTGCGGATTGGGACGCACTCACACTTAAAGCAGGTGCATTCACTCACACACGGAACGCAAACACGGTACATTGACACGGTGCTGAGGGCAAGCTCGAACGAACTACTAAATTTAGGAAGTTTGAATCTTTTGCATATTGTGTGTATAATTATTATAAAGTGGGTTGAAACCAAGGAGGAAGAGACGGAGCGCCCGGAGAAAGAACACCCAACGGTAACACTTACGATGAAAGTCAGAAGCCGGAACCGGGGATCGAACCTCGAGCCTCTCGCACTGGTGGCATGCGCTTTCCCCTGCGCCACGGCCCGCTAAAATTTCTGCCTACTGCTTACCGTACTTCACACTGGTTGCCTCCCTCGATTCGCTATCGCGGTAGTGGAAAATTGCCCAATGAGCAAATGGCCATCTGGCCGACATCTTCCCAAGGACCTCTTCGGTTTTCACAGGATGAAGGGTTCGATCTAGGCTGAGTCAAAGTCTCAAGTTGAGTCCCTTTTGGATTAAATACAAAGCTGCAGCGCAACCTTACCGTTGATCAGAATTAACCCTTTTAGCTCCAAGGTCCCATTTCTGAAATTTTGGACGTGTTAACTAACGACTTTGTACTGGTTGCAGGAGATGGCTTGACCATGATAATTCAAGGGTAGTGCCAGATTAGCTTGGCGCCTGACTGAGGTGCCAAGCTAATCTCTCACCACCCTTGAATTAAAATGGTCAAGCCATCTCCTGCTGTAGGGATCTGGGGCTAAAAGGGTTAATTGAAACACGCCCTTGTTATTGCCATTCGGAAATCAGACGCGCGAGAAACTGCACTTTTTCCGACGAAACAGCGATTTATAAGGCCAGACAAACATGCGATATCGCATGTTTGTCCGGACCTAAGCACTGTTTGTGTCCAAAGATGCGTAGTCTTGACCTACTTCAGATTTGTGACTTCTGAAATCGTCCGTTTGCACACAGGCTACATGCACGGTGTCAGCTCTCCGTCCTCCGGCAGTTCCAAACCCGCAACCTCCAGGAGCACCAGCCCGGTCACCACTAGCAAACGTGCTCCGGCCTTACAGCTCAGCGTGCACGTCACGGCTTCAAGGTCAGGTCATAGCGCACACCGTCCTTGTAGTCGACAGGTCCACACTGGCTGTTTCCCTTGTTTCACTTGTGCTAATCAGCGCGGCGAATCGAGGGAGACAAACCAGTGTGCAGAACGCCTTCATGCAGACGTCATGTGGGATTTGGGATCCGAGGTCCAAAATCAAACACCAGGCGAACACTCTTATACCTAGTAATGCAAAGGTCCTCGGGCCGATGTCGGCCGCAGTATGCCCGTACAGTGTGCGCGGGTCCATTGTGTCCGACGTCGGCCTGAGGGTCTTTTGCTAAAGACGACGTTCTACAAAGGTCAACACAAGGACGCCAGCAGCAGAGGCACCTGTCAAGTTGATTAATACGGTCACGCAGTTTCTACTCGTAAACCCTGGCGCGCCAGTACCGGCCCACTGCAGCGAAGGTTTGCATGAAGCATATACATGTTGTAACAGTAGTACTGTACACCATCAAGGTGACGACACCTTTGGTCAACCTTGTATGGCTGTTTGTAACCATAGGCGCCTAACGACTTGTTAAAATATAATATGCCAGTCAGCCCCCTCGCGCGCTCAGTGCACTACTCAATCTATGGAGTGAGTAGTGCACTGCGCGCGCGCGAGGACGCTGACTGGCATATAGACAGGCATTGAGCTCGTCAAGCGTCTATGAGTATGATTGTAACCCATGTTTCTTCTCATCACTATTCTAAAGGTCAGACACCAAGCAGGTGGAACCGTTGTCAGAGGTGGAGGACGCTGTGAAGTTTCTCTACGGTCCGGACGGATCTCGCACCATGACGTACGGGGGCGGATACGCTCTTGTCACACCGCTCAAAAAACCCCGTCGGGAGATGGCTGGCACGGACGTCAGGTTAGTACGCTGAGCACAGAAAACTGTTTATTGATCGAATGGCTGATACTGACTGTTCAGTGTACAAACTTCTTCTTCTCTTCTTGTTTATCACGTGTTACTGAGCACGTGCCGGTGAGCCCCGAATGATCAGGTTAATAATAGGATGTAGATTCAAGATGGCAAATTCAAAATGGCCTACAAACGAAATCACATGTACGCAAAAAAGCAGACTCAAGTGTTTCAAGGTACCTCAAAAGAGTAGGGGCCAGTTGCATGAGTGAGCTTAGTCCTGCGCCAGTCACTAAGCAAGGTGTTCCGCTATAGCGGAGCGAAGCACTTTGCTTAGTGACTGGCGCAGGACTAAGCTCACTCGTGCAATTGACCCCTGGTTCTGCAAAAGAGCATATGCTGCAAAAGAGCATGCCCGAAGAGCATACCGTCAAAAACGCACGTAGCAGTGGCGTGACGATGAGCTGGACTGTGCATTTGTGACATGCTTTGTTTGAGATCTGCTTACTTCGATGTGCTGTGTTGATGTCCTTTGACGTTGAAATTCCCGAATTTAGGGGTTGTTTTGTGCAAACTCTTTAATCCCTTCACCGCCAGTGGTCGCAGGTTGTGTTTCTGAAATCTTTGTTAATTCTACGCCAAAGAGTCCCAAGCGTCCAAGGAACATAGATACAAAGTAGTGTCAGCAAGAGGCATAGAACCGCATGAGTCCCCGCAACTGCGGGGATGCATGAGGATCTATGCCTCTTGCAGTTGGGTTCTTCAGTGTTTCTCGTCAGTGAAGGCTATAGCAGTTTATGAAACAGATCGACCATGATAGTTCATGGGTTGTGTCAGAACAGCATGACACTAAAACCTCCTCTGAGATATCATATTCGATTCAAGTCTTTCTTTGTGTGGCGGGGATGCATGGGTTGGAGTCTTAGTCTACGATGCAGCGACCAGCTCGTGAAGTGTGTGTGTGCTATATTTTTCAGAGGACCCCAGCTATCCGCCGGCAGCGGCAGACCCCAGCAATCCGCCAACAGCGGCGATCTTTTCACGTCCCTTGTAAAGTCAATAGAGACGATCTGCGCTCCCACACAGGCAGTGTTTGAGCTGCCGGCTAGCAAGAACTACCTGGAGCATCATATGGAGATAAACGAGACGGCCAAACAGTATATGGGCAACGTGGTGCAGGAGGTGAAGGCCGCACTGTCGGGCACGTCTCAGGCCGGGGGTAAAGGTTACGACAAGTCTGGCAACAGGACCGTGGGCTTCAACATAATCGACAAGGACAACGGCTCCAGCAAGGCGGCGGACACGGCGCCTGATGACAGTGCACGGGGCGCAGGCGGGTCATCAGAAAGAAAGCGAAAGATGACGCCCTTCTTGAAACTGAACGCGCCTCTGATGACGCAAGAGCCAAAGGGCAGTGTCACAGTCGACCAAGTCAAACAGGCGTTGTCTTCAATTTCACTCAATCAGACAGATGCTGATGAAAAGGATAACAGCTCACCTGAGCGCACAGCCACAGGTTACCCGAGTGTCTTTAAAGTGCAAGTAGACACAACATTACAAAGCACCCTAACAGCTCAGGCCGGCAACTCCCAAGAAATACAAAAGCGCTCAGACACACTGAGCAGAAATCTGGTTGACGCCAGCTCGGATGCGATACTCTCTCAATCCACATTACTGCTTTTAAATGATGTTCCTTCGCCAAAAGGTTGGGCCACTGGACCGTCACCTTGTGTTCATTCACACAATCTGGTAAAGGAATTGCCGTCGCTTGGAAAAGTGACAGAAAAGCGTGTATTCTTCCGGCAGGAAGCACCAAAACAATTTGTTGTTTCTGGTGATCCCATCACAATTAAATACAAAGCACAGCTGGATACCACTGCCGATGAGAACGTAATGGACGCTTTGCATGGGCAGAAAATTCTCAAGGTCCAATTTCCCACAGTTTCTTCAGCAAATAAAACTGATCATATGTTTTCTTTCAACAAAACGGCAGATCCCGAATCTCAAAGAGTAGAAATGACTACAGAGCAAACAACGTCGCTCGAGCAGACACCTCCAAATCAGGAATCGAAGTCATCATCCGGGAAGAAATCGGAAGGAAAGGGGAAGGGGAAGAAGGAGAAGACAACGCAAAATACGCCGGGCGGGATGGAAACTGACTCGTCTACAGATGCTGGCAGCGGAGGACAAGGCAGAGAGTCGTCGTCAGAGGACGGTAAGCCATTATGTAGTACGGCTGTAGATGAACCCCAGTTCAGCTCAGACTTTTTAGTTGAGCGCGAACCTTCACTTCAAAGCAACGTATCCGATGTTTCCACAAAGTCTGACGCCACTATTGGTCCTCTGATCACGGCCCTTCCTCAAACAGCCTCTAAAAGCAAAATAAGCAGGCCCAAGAAGACACCTTTCTGGAGCCCTTCACAGTTTACAGGTCTCAAAGACAAGCTTGCTGACCTGTTTCCTTCCCCGCGTCGGCGAGAAACAGGTCTGTCAACGCCACATACACAGAATCTGATGTCCGTCATGTACAATCAGCTAACCGACAAACTGTCCCAGAGGGGTCAACGGCGCACCCGGAATCCGTCCATTTACTTGACAACACCTCCCTCAAATAGCGGAAAGTGCACCCGAATTCCGCTGCTTTCCCACAAGCTTGTGTCCTCAAAAGACAGTCCGCTTTTGGATCGGTCGTTTGAATTCGGTTCTATCGCACGTAAACATGAACAAAAGAAAAATGTTTCCGATACTGGCATCAAGAAAAAATCGAAGAAAACGAGGAACAGTGACAAGAAATATCAGTCCGTATCTAGTGAGGGCTCATCCTCCGACCTGATTTCTGATACCGGAAGCATTTCTTCGTTCTCTGAAGACCCTGATAAAATGAGCAGCTTTTCTTCACAAGACCGACACAGCGTAGACGATTTGTCCCTTTCTGACATACCTCAAATCACATTAGCTCGGACGTGCAGTGTAAGTGATTTAACCACAGAGCCAGATATGACCATTGCCATCGTTTCAGACCAACATGCGTTCAATAAAGGTACCAGGACAATTTGTGCTGTGTCGGATTACCAGCCAACGTTCAGTACTGCTAACAATGGGCCAGACAGTACAAGATCCGCTCTGTCCAGAGTGCTGCCAGAAGGGACGGCAGGCGTGGACCCAGAGAGGACTATGTCTGCAGAGTCTGGATCTCTGCCTGATACAGCAGACCACAGGTTCTCCCCGACATTTCCCGTGCCACCACAACGGTTTAGAAAGGTTTCTGCGGCCCCTAGTCTGGGAACGGTCGTGGAGGCCTTGCTAGACGTCTGTCAGGAAGATGCGAGCACCCTGACACCCGAAACTGAGCCCTCGGTCAGTGCGGACATTGGAGTCATAGTGTCTGACTCGGCGCCGGACAAACCACTCGAAACTGAACCCCCGGTCAGTGCGGACATTGGAGCCATAGTGTCTGACTCGGCGCCGGACACACCAATCGAAACTGAGCCCCTGATCAGTGCGGACACTATGGCCATAGTATCTGAATCGGCGCCGGACACACCACTCGAAAGTGAGCCCCTGGTCAGTGCGGACACTAGGGCCATAGTATCTGAATCGGCGCCGGACACACCATTCGAAAGTGAGCCCCCGGTCAGTGCGGACAATGGGGCCATAGTATCTGAATCGGCGCCGGACGCACCAATCGAAACTGAGCCCACGATCAGTGCGGACACTAGGGCCATAGTATCTGAATCGGCCCCGGACACACCATTCGAAAGTGAGCCCCCCGTCAGTGCGGACAATGGGGCCATAGTATCTGAATCGGCGCCGGACACACCATTCGAAAGTGAGCCCCCGGTCAGTGCGGACAATGTGGCCATAGTATCTGAATCGGCGCCGGACGCACCATTCGAAAGTGAGCCCCCGGTCAGTGCGGACAATGGGGCCATAGTATCTGAATCGGCGCCGGACACACCACTCGAAAGTGAGCCCCCGGTCAGTGCGGACACTGGGGCCATAGTGTTCGACTCGGCGCCGGACACACCACTCGAAAGTGAGCCCCCGGTCAGTGCGGACACTGGGACCATAGTATCTGAATCGGCGCCGGACACACCACTCGAAAGTGAGCCCCCGGTCAGTGCGGACACACTGGGGGGCCATCGAGTGTCGTTGCGGACACTCGGCGCCGGCCGGACACACCACTCGAAAGTGAGCCCCCGGTCAGTGCGGACACGGGGGCCATAGTGTTCGACTCGGCGCCGGACACACCACTCGAAACTGAGCCCCCGGTCAGTGTGGACATTGGGGCCATAGTGTCTGACTCGGCGCCGGACACACCACTCGAAACTGAGCCCCCTGTTAGTGTGGACATTGGGCCCATAGTGTCTGACTCGGCGCCGGACACAACACTCGAAACTGAGCCCCCGGTCAGTGCGGAATTGGAGCCATAGTGTCTGACTCGGCGCCGGACACACCAATCGAAACTGAGCCCACGATCAGTGCGGACACTTTGGCCATAGTATCTGAATCGGCTCCGGACACACCACTCGAAACTGAGCCCCCGGTCAATGCGGACATTGGGGCGCCGGACACACTAATCACAAATTTAAAATAATGAAAGCAAAGGCAAGCAGAAAAGGTCCTAATAGAAAGGCAGATACGGAGACGGCATCGGAGCACGACTCTGATACGGCTTGGAAGAAAGCTGAGGACATCACTGCCGACATCGCCAAATCGATTGAAAGTCCCTTTGGCTGTTGGTAGCAGTTTTTGTCGCGGGAATCATCGTGACAAAAACCGCTACCGACAGCCAGAGGGTTAAGAAAAGCGAGGGAGTGACCTGAAGTCAAAGCCAGTGAGAATTCTGAATCCTCTGTCGAGAAACCGCCTGGAGTGGCAACAACAAGTGCAGAAGTGAAAGATTCCGATTTGACGACCCTTGTCTCCGCGGACTCTCTAGGGAAGAATGATGAAACTAGGTCAGTAGACAGCACAAACATCTCTGCCGACGGGGGAAAATATAATCAGATGTCATGATGACACATGATGTGCGTGGAGGAACAATGGGGCTTTGGACAACAGCTCATGGAATGTTAGCAGTACCTGTGACTCAGCATGTGTACTGAACGTTTTTAGCAGCGGTAATTTGGAATACTTTTGCTTGTCTGACCGACCCTGTAATGTAGCACTGAGTCCTCGTGCAGTAGTTTGGGATGACGACCATCAGCGAACGGCGGAAGGGAACTTTACCAGGGCAACGGTGAGATTTAGGTTGGATCATGTTATCAAAAGTTCTGCATACAAAAAAATAATAATAATAAATAAAAAGTTGAAAGCCTTCCAACATAAAGTTGGCTAACTCGCGTACGGTACCGTTCTGAAGCGAGATGTCTTTGAAAGAAAAGTGTTAGTGCTTCCATCCACGTCAGACGCGGCATTTCCCGCTTGCATTATCATATTTCTAGGCACAAAGGGATTTTCCAGTACAGGAACAGAGCAGCGACTAAATAAATGCTACCAGGTTTAGGTGTGCGCGATTTATTTCGCATTGCCGATAGCGGTTTCGGTCACACAACTAGAGTAAAAGGTCATCTGGGCTGACGTCGGCCCGACGATCTTTTCCATACGGGGCTCTCGCTGCCAAGTGCTGACATTCAACTGCAAACGGCGTTCACACTGAAACTCCTCTCATGGCCGCCCTGCTTTAGCTTTAGTTCATTTTATTTTAGGCCAGTAACAGTTCACAGACCTGTAAGTGTGGATGTATGCGGTTCATTTTTTTTTTTTTTGTTTTGTTTTGGTTTTTTTTTTTTTTTTTTTTTTTTTTTGGGGGGGGGGGGGGTAGGGGAGCGGGGGGAACGAATTACTCACTAGTTAACCCCTTCTCCCCGTCTGCATACAGCCAGTACTGCCTGGGGGTTGTACTGTTCACAGTACCGGTGGCTGCATGCACGAGAGGGTACATCCTCTTTTCTCTGTCTGGAGAGAAAAGCACCGAGGGAAGGAGGTCTCAGCGCCTGGATTGTTTGAATCTTGGACTGTTTGACTTTTTGCGGAGCACGAGGGCACGAGGTGACTTGAGTGAGAGCGAGAACTGACCTGCACAAGCCAGTTCAGTCGTGTCTGAAACCGGAATAACGTCCGAAGGCCTGTGTGCAAATTCGGTAAGCAAGAGAAATAGATTCTCATGAGCCTTTGCTGGTGCAGGGGCTAATGAGAGTTTATGTGTCTTGTAGGATAAAAAGCTGTATGAGAGACTGATCACGTCATGTACGCTCTAACGTGGATGTGGCTCGGATTTTTCGCTGTTACACTTCGTAGCACAGTGGAGTGGTTGACGCATTTTCTTCGTCATTTACGCACCACGACTTAGATAAAACAGACTTGCGACTCAGGCATTGCTTTGCTCTTGTCAGTGTTATGAAGACGAACGCTCGACGGCTTCATCAACGAATAAGAACACGGGGGCAGTTGCGGGGCCCAACGAATGACGCAGATACTGAGACGAAATGAATGATGACAGAATTTACCAGCGAAAAGCGATCGTCATGTTCGTTATAGACTGACCCACGATACCGTCGGCTGAACAAAGGAAAGAACAGGGCAGAAAGCGAATGCATGCGTCCTGCAGAAAACGAGAGTTCATGAGATATGTCACACGTGTACTGTACTGAAGAAGATCATTCACATAATAAGAAATTGAGAACCGTATTCTAGATGCATTGATTGCTAACTTGTGCTTTTCAATAACCACTAATTACTGTGCAAAACTTATGTAATTACTGAGATGTAGCATTAGGAACGTGGGAACGCTTTTTATTGTTGTGTTTATTTACCTTAAGTTTCTTCACTTGTAAAATAACAGGTATACTGACATTTCTTACACTGTCGACATTTCTTGCAGGGTGAACCATAGATACCGTCTGCGGTTGAGTTGAAAACATCACATTTTTAAAATGGAGATAACTACATTGGCATCACGGGTGCAGTGGAAATGGTACAAGAGCGCCCAGTTTGATGATCTGGGAAATGCTGAATATAAGATTCGTCGCTAAGCAAAAGATTTCATGAATAAACTAAACTGAACTTTAAGTCGACTCGTCAGTGATGATTCCATGGTTCGTTTTAGTTCAGCATTATTTGTCTGTCAAGACGGATAGCTTCTTGTATTTCTTTTTTTCTGTTTCCACTATGCTTTTATCTGGCTTGCGTTGATGTTTGCTTCAAACATCTGGACGGCGTTCAATAGGAATGGTGCCAAGCTTATCAGACACTACCTTTGAGCTGTAATGGTACTAGAACTGATAATTATGCACTCCTCTGCGAGTTTCGGCCCAGTTGCATGAGTGAGTTTAATCCTGTGCAATTCACTAAGCAAGGTGCTCCGCTATAGCGGAGCACTTTGCTTAGTGGCTGGCGCAGGACTAAGCTCACTCACACAAGTGGCCCCTGGACCTTACGGCCCCACACCGTCAGGTCCAAAATCACAGATCCATACAGATTATTGTATATATACTTATCGTTATTTCTCACAGCCGTTTAGCATACCCATAGAAATTTACAAACACGGAATGAAATCAAAATTTACTGCAGAATTCGAAATGCCCTGTATTTTGCATAGATTACGCATCTTCGTCTATATGCATTCTTGCGGGTTAGCCTTCTTTAGCTCGCGCACTCGGTTTAACAACATAATAAAGTGTACACAAGATGTGCATGTGTTCTTGCATGTCGTGCGTTTGGAAAATAAATAATTCATTCTGACTTTGTTTTAAACACCACATTTGCAATCAGCATTCGCAAAATAGAGGTGTTGAACAGTTCATCAGCTCATTTTTATACACAAAAACAATTGATGTCTCAGATTTGTAAAACACTTTGCATCCCACCCACTGACTGCAAGACAGGCAAAGAACCTCAAGAGCCCCCGTGAGGTTGTCTTTGCCCTCTTGTTGTCCCTGTTCATATCCGTGTTCCTTGGATTGATGAGATTATTCGGTGTTGAATTTTCCGCCCTGCTTTCAAAGACATACTTTTGCGTCAACGGGCGGTGAAGGGCCGGGTTAACATTTACGCACTCACTGTTGTCTCGTGTTTTGAGCACTCAACCTCCACGTGTGCATGCAGCCACCGGTATTGCATGAGGGTCAATTAGCAAGTTTACAATGCTTGTCTTGACGTTGTCAACCCGTACCAAAATGATTATGAAATAGGACTAAACCGTGACCGCAAAAACACACGCACACGCACGCACGCACGCACACAATATTCTTGGAGTTAATCGCGCTAATACATTCAAAACAATCAAAGATTCTTTGCAGAGAATCTCCTATTGCCCAGGAAACGCTGCTGGGGATAGGGTGGAGACTCATTTGGTTTTTGTAGACCAACGCCACTACGGACATTAGATTATTTAACATAGCCAACAAAGAAGGCATTTAGGCACAAGAATACCTAATATTATATGTAAGTATACCTTTATTTTTATATCGGCAAAGTATGAACCATAATCGCTTCGATTTCGTATGTGTGTGCGCGCGTGTGTTTCTCTCTTCTTCTCCATTTTGTTAGGGGAATATTGTTGCTGGAACTGTTTGTTTGTTTGTTTGTTTGTTTGTTTGTTTGTTTGTTTGGTTGTTTGTTTGTTGTTTGTTGTTCGTTCGTTGGTTTAACTCATTCAACCCCACGGCCGTATTTCCCCAATTTTGGAGGCGGCATCGAATGACTATGCACCAGTTGCAGGAGATGGATCGACCATGATAATTCAAGGGCATTGTCGGCGCCAAGCTAATCTGGCACTACCCTTGAATTATCATGGTCAACCCATCTCCTGTAGTGCGTCAGGGCTGAATGGGTTAAACTTTCAGATTTCGGACTAACAGTGAGGAAAAAAGAAATAATTAATTCCAAGAAACTTGAGGTTTCAAATTTTTAGGTTTCAGCATTACAGTTATTGTCGATAATCTAAACAGCAATAACACATATACCATTAGGTTTTTTTTTTTTTTAGGTTTGTTTTGTTTGGTTGTTTTGTTTTGGTCGGGCTACTCGCGTCACTCATACTCTCGCTCCACCCAGTTTAGCGCAGGCAATAGCGAATGTTTTTATTGCACTTTTAACATGACTAAGAACTGGACCTGAAAAACGCTGTCCCATTGCGGATCGAAGCGAAACATTAACCCCTTCAGTGCCAGCTGACGCAGACTATGTTTCTGCAGTCTTCGTTGATTCAACACCCAGAAGCCCTTAGCTGTCCCAGAAGCCTTAGCTGTCCCAGAAGCCCTTAGCTGTCCCAGAAGCCCTTAGCTGTCCCAGGCACGTGGATTCAGAGTGGTGTCAGCAAGAGGTACAGATCCTCATGAGCCCCCGCGAATGCGTGGGCTCATGAGGATCTATCCCTCTTGCAGTTGGGTGGTGTTCAAATTTTCTCGACACTTAACGGGTTAATGGCGCTGTTTACTGTAAAATAGCATGATTTGATTGTTGGGTCTGGACTGACGTGTTTCTCTCATGTCGAGAGAGCTCTAGTACTGATTTAGTATCAACCCAATGCGCAAAAGGCTGTCGGGCCGACGACGGCCGACATCGGCCCGGTGGCCTTTGCGCACTGGGACGTTAATAATCAGAAATCACAGCCGTATTACTGATGGTAGCTGTAATGGCTGATTTAGCTCAGGCAGCAGAGATTCGTTCGTTCGTTCATTCATTTGGGCTGACTATTTATTTATTTATTTATTTATTTATTTATTTATTTATTTATTTATTCGTTTGTTTGCTTATTTATTGATTTACTTATGGAAATTTTAACAACAGATCAGCTTGGTCCCACTGTTAGTACATCTCTTTACACCAGCCATCATAATGAGCTTACGCTTAGTAATGCCATACTTGCATTACTAATTGTAAATGGGAAGTTATTATTTTGATGTCATTAGCTTACAATAGACTTTCGGAAAATAGAAGTAGGTCGAAATTGCGTGTGTTTCGACAACAGTGGATAAAAAAAAGCCTGGACAAACGTACAATTTCGCATGTTTGTCTGGTCTTTTAATCTACTTTTTGAGTCAGTCAAATGAGGCGAATTTATTTATTTTATTTTATTTTATTTTTAGTCTGATTTACGGAAATCGTATATTATGAGAGCATCAAGACGAAACTATCAATATCGCACCTGTGATTAGAGATATACTACATCCTAGGACGCGTCTCTTTTACTGCGAGTTATACCAGCTCTTGCGTTCATTACACCGATCAACGGCGTCGAAAACTAGTCAGGCACTACCCGTGAAATAATAATAATAATAATGCATAGCATTTATATGGCGCATTTCTCATATTTATAATATAACTCAATGCGCAGAATGTAGCCGCGAACTGAACCCAACAAGCACGCTCACGTGAATCACGCGCATTCACTCACACACTGTACGTAAACACAGAACATTCACGTGGTGCTAAGGGCAAGCTCAAGCGAGCTACACGGTATTTGGAAATCGTTTTATATTTGAAATTTTATTAAGCTGGCTGAAACTGATACCAAAGTGGAGGGGGAGGAAGAGCCGGAGTACCCGGAGAAAGAACCCCCGACGGTCAGCCCGAATTAACGGTGACACTTACTAGAGGAGAAAAATCCGACGCCGGAACCCGGAATCGAACCTCGCACCTTTAGCATTGGTGGCAGGCGCCTTAACCACTGCGCCACGGACCGCCCCACGGTAAATCTCCTTCGACTGTCATGATCTATCCACTTCCCGGTTTGGCGTTTTAGAGTTTATAAGTCATGGAGCTGTCAACTCCCCAGCACGAAGGTCATACGGCCGACGTCGGCCGCAGTGGCCCCGCGCACTGTCGTGCGCGGGCCCACTACGGCCGACGTCTGCTCGATAGGTTTGCTCACTGGGTCATTCCACTGAGACTGCTCTCCTCAAGATCGTGAATGACATGCTTAGGACAATTGATGATGGACACGTCTCTGTTCTAGCCTTGCTCGATCTGACAGCAGCCTTCGATACAATAGACCACGAGATCCGTCTGCATCGACTTCATTCCACGTTTGGCATAACGGGTAGTGTCCTGTCCTGGTTCAGATCTTACCTGACTGATCGTCACCAGACTGTTGTCATTAACAGCTACCGGTCGAGTCCTTCTCTTCTTAGTGCGCTTTGGGGTCCCCCAGGGCTCAGTCCTAGGCCCCATTCTCTTCATTTTCTACATCCCGCCCCTTTCCAGTGTAATTGAGAGATTCTCGGTTTCCCACCATGGCTTTGCCGATGACTATCAGCTGTACAAACACGCTACTCCCGACCAAGTCCCTAGCGCCATCCTAAGCCTTCAGAACTGTATCTGTGATGTCAAAGAATGGATGTCATCAAACAAATTTTAACTTAATGATGATAAAACTGAGTCTCTTATAATCAGGCCCCCAGATTGACCAGTTCACTTTCCCTCCCCACGTCCATGGCCATAGGAACCAGCATCATCAATTTCTCACACACCACCAAGAAACTTGGTGTAACCCTGGATGAAACACTGTCCATGAACCAACAGATTATCAACACCTGTCGCACAGCCTACGTGGGGCTCCGTCGCATTTCTTTTATCAGACACTATTTGACCATCGAAGCCACACAAAAAAACCCTCATCTGTGCATTTGTTCTTTCCAGGCTGGACTATATGTAATTTACTATATGCAGGCTGTCCCAAATATCAGACTGACAGGCTTTAAAAAGTTCAGAATTCTGCTGCGAAGCTTGTCACCAAAAGGCGCAAAACTGATCATATTACACCTGTAATTAGATCCCTCCAATGGCTCCCTGTCGCTGCAAGAATTCAGTATAAACTTTCTTCTGTCTGCTTCAGCTGCATTTCCACATCAAGCCCCCTATACCTGTCCTCTCTCCTGCAGCTGTACACTCCCTCAAGACAACTCAGATCCTCTGCTGACAGCCGCATTTTGCGTGAACCTTTTGTCCGTACCAAGTCTTTTGGCCAGCGGTCTTTTTCATATCTTGGGCCGCTGTACTGGAACGAACTCCCCTCCCATGTTCGCCACAGTGCTTCAAAAGACGTTTTTAAATCTGCGCTAAAAACACACCTTTTCCAACTCCATTACCCTACTGATTAATCATTGACTGCTGAGGATTCTGTTGTAGTTTTGCTGTGGTGCCTGGAATGTGTGTGTGTGTGTGTGTGTGTGTGTGTGTGTGTGTGTGTGTGTGTGTGTGTGTGTGTGTGTGTGTGTGTGTGTGTTTGTGTGTGTGTGCTTGTGCGTTTGTGTGTATGTGCGTGTAATACTGTTTACAGATTTTGTAAATGTCTTTTTGAAATTTGTAAGGCGCCTAGAGCTCTACCTGAGGTTAGGCGCCATAGAAATCATTATTATTATTATTATTATTATTATTATTATTATTATTATTATTATTATTATGGAGTAACTGGCAGACAGGTGACGGCGTCAGTTTTCAGCCGGCAAAGTAATGAATCCTTGTTAAATCAAGCTAACCTCTTGTCAATTATACAGTAACCCTTTGAACGTAGAATGAGTTAACCCCCTTACTGCTGAGAAAAAAATGAAGACCAACCAACTGCAAGAGGCATAGATCCTCATGAGCCCCCGTAGTTGCGGTGGGCTCCACGGCAGTTTACCTTTCCTTGAATTGCTCTTTTTAGTTGGGCTGTGAACCGGCCGTGACGCGGGTGATGCCAGACTCTGCCAGCTGCAGGCTGGAAGCGTAGCGCTCTTTGTTCCTTCACCTTGTTGAAGGCCGAGGTGAACAATTTAGCCTGTTTAGAACTTATTATTACCGTGGCTAAAGAGTTACAATCGTAAATATGATTATGTAATCCTATGCTTGAAAATGTTCTCTTCAAGCTCATGTAAGTTTCTTTTGAAATCATCTTCGAATTATGTGGTTATTACGTGATTAAAATGTGTGTAATTAGAGGAACTTTCCTTCCGCCGTAGACAGTGCGGGTGTGTAAAAAACTTGACAGGTTTTCAGTGCCGGATGTATCACTATGTGTGTGTGCCCAGGTCTGATGCATATATGTAAAGTATAGCGTGTTAAAGCCATGGAGAATGAACATTCCTTTCCAAGAGCATTTGGCTTTGGTTTCTCCACATTTTCATCAGGTGGCCCCACAGACTGTCACTCGTCCAGAAAATAAAACTGATCGGCCTATCAAGTTTAGACACAGGATCATATTGACCCTGTAGACACACTCATTTTAAGCCATTTTAATGTGACACTAAGCCCGGAACTGAATCTCTGAACAGCAAACAGTTGAACCTCTGCTTTGTGTATTGTTTTTAAACTGTGTTTAAATTTTGATATTGTTGAAAACATTGACTGTATCGGTGAAATTCGCATACTTCATGTCGGCGTGCTCTGAATGGATTACCGTTTTCACTTGGCCCACCAAACCGGCTTTAGCAGGACACAGGTATGGTTGATTTGAAGATTTTAGCATGGGATATGCCAGTTAAGACATCTGTTGACAGCACTGACTTTGTCTGAACTTTCCAGCAACTTTTCTTTTTGAATAGTGATGTGATGAAAAGTATGATAAACTAACGGAAGGCTGCATCTAATCCGTCTCCTAGAGATACTTTGAGCCAGTGCATGAAAAACATCCACGCAGATTACCCCAGCATGTTTGGTGTCCAAACGGATGGTACAATTTCTCCTCTACAAGACGATTTATGTTCAAGTAATTGCTCAAAACTGCAGGTTAATTAATTCCGGTTTAAAGACAACATCTGTCATTCACAGGCTTATCATTCGCCGATGTATGCAACAAAGGCTAAGAGATAATCGAGGTAAAGCACAGTAGTACTTTGAACAAAGACGGCTGCTGCGCTATTCGTATCCCCACCTGAAGCGAGACTGCACAGCGGGTGCCTTATCAGTGATGGTATTTAGCGCGCTGATAGTAAGGAGCAGGACGCTGCCTCGCTATCTCGGTGCTCTCGCGAAGCCGATCTGCCCGCCAGCACAGGTGAAAACTAAAGAGCATAGATTAAACTGCCGTGGCTCATGAGTATCTATGCCTCTTGCTTACACTGCATTGTATCCATGTTCTTTAGACGTCTTGGGATCTTTAGCGTTTTTTCTTTTTAATTTAATACAATCTGCGTCTACTGACAAAGAAGGAGTTAAATAGTAGCCTTTATAAGGTAGGTTTTATTGACGAAGACATGCTGTAAGGCTGAGATATGAGATAGCTCGAACCTATGTATTAAGTCCGCTTTTAGGAAATGGGCTGTACTTTCATGATTGATTGTACATTGCTTAACGTCCCGACAGCAACAAGGCTTTCTCAGGACGTGCCTGCACTGCTTGTGAAAAAAAACAACCAACTAAACAGAACATTGAATGTATGTCGCCAGCCGGTCAAACACATTAAATAAACCTAACACATGGGGCCTAAATAAAGCTAAGACCATTTAGCAACACACATCCAATATCAAGAGCTACAGGCAGTGCAGACAGTAGGGAGAGTTTAAAAAAGGCAAATACAGGTGAATGGACCTCGGTAGACAGAAACACATGCCCCAGAATAGAGAGAAAACCCCACCCTGGGGCTGACCAGGGTGACCCGGGAACTAAAAAATACCTAACCCCACCCAAGTCCCCCAGGGCAGACCCGGGTTGGGTTGTACTTTCATGAGGTAGCCTAATGAGACGGGTAAGTACTAGTACTAATCACCGTTCTGCAGCATCAGACCGAAAAGGCGTGTAAAAGCGTGTAAAAAAAATGCAAAGAAATTCACAACAAAGAAGAAGAAACGCGCTTAAAAAGTGAAACACAATTTAGTGTTGTACTTGTCATTTCTAAGCGTGTTTCCCCGTTGAGAATTTCTTTACTGACTACTTGATTTTGCCGGCCCAGCCCCGTGTGCACAGGTGGATGGCGCAAGGTTGCTGCCCGTACGCTGGTTATCCCCCCCCACCGGTGTCTGCGCTACGACGCTTCACCGTAGGCCTACTGTTTGCACTGACGTGTGTGCCTTTGGAGTGCTGCTGTGGGAAGTCTACACGTTCAGTTAGGGAGGCAGCCGTACTGTAGTCTGTCCAACTTGGAGGTGAGTCACTGCAGAAGGGGAAGAGTAGAATGTGAACCAAGGGTGTCGACACTATGGATGATTCAACGTGCAGCTCGGACGTTTGGGTCTGTGGCGTGCGGTCGCGGAATCCAGACGAAGCAGGTGGAAAGTCAGTATTGCAAGAGGATGCGGTCACTGAAATACGGCCATACGCTCGTAGAGAGGAAGAAGATGAAGCTAGTGGTATGGACCGAACTGGCGTGCACAACACCCGAGTTGGCTAGTGAAGATGGGGCGGTCCGTGGCTCAGGTTAAGGCGCCTACTACCAATGCCAAAGGTGCGAGGTTCGAAAACGGTTTCTGGCGTCGGACTTTTCTCCTCTGGTAGGTGTCACCGTTAATTCGGACGAACCGTCGGGGATTCTTTCTCCGGGTACTCCGCTTCTTCCACCCCCCTCCCACCCCACCCCACCCCCCTCCACCCCACACACTTTGGTACCGGTTTCAGGCCACTTTATAAATTTCAAATACAAGCGATTAAAAATTTATGTAACTCCTTCAGTAGCTGAGCTGACCCTTCGTCTGTCTTGTACTGTGTTTATCTTCGGAGTAAATTCGTGTCCGTCACGTGAGTTTGCGTGTTGGGTTTCAGTTCGTTGCGCTTTGATTCGATTCGCCCAAAAATTAAGAAAAAGCGCCTATAAAATACTGGTATTATTATTATTATTATTATATGTCGTTACCTTATACACCTTTTACACTTAAGACCCATAGAAGTGATTTCAGCGAGAGACATAGATCCTCATGAGCCCCCGCAATTGCAGGGACTAATGAGGATCTATATGTCTTGCAGTTGGGTCGTGTTCAACTTCACTTTTTTTTTCGAACGTAGAAGCGTTAAAAAGGAGTCGAATGCTAAAAAAGGTGTCGGTACACAATTTTGCAGGTGATGCACAAGATTTGCAGCGGCAAACCCTGACTACTGAAGCGCCCCAAAGAGTGTCAGTCCGGACGACATTGTACGCAGTGTGATAAAGGGTTGCTGGCGAACCAAACCCGCCGACAGGCTCATGCGGGGAGCTCAGCTTCGCGCACATCTGCAAAATGCTCCGCGACAGCGCGGCATACCGGCACGAGGTGGAGGTCAACCCCAAACCTTACGTCGGCGATGACGACGCCGTCGACGTTATCCATGACGTCGGAATCCGAGTTACTTCAGGAGTGAAATGCACGTCGGGAGTGCTTCTTGTTGTAATTCAGACAGAGTGTGGTTTATCTTCATAAGAAAAACTCCAAGACGCACAATGATGTCAATGAAGTGACTCCGTCTTCTCTTATTACCAAGAACACAATGAAAGGCACTTCTCGCTTAATACCGGGTTAATAAGTCACTTCATTAATGTTCTACGTATGTGTTACAATAATGCTGGACAAAAAGGGGCCAACTGAACTCTGTGTGTGTGTGTGTGTGTGTGTGTGTGTGTGTGTGTGTGTGTGTGTGTGTGTGTGTGTGTGTGTGTGTGTGTTTGTTTTCCGTTTTGTCGCCTTTAACGCATTCTAGACGTGCCGCCTCCGGATACGCGGCTTGAAGCTTGAACGAGTTAACTCATATCATACTGAGGCTAAAAGCTTCAAATTTGTGCACTGCCATATGCAGGCTACATTATAGTACTTACAGATAAGGATATAGAAAAATGGCTTTAGTTCAAGGGTAGTGTCAGAATAGCTTGGCGCCTAGAAGCGCCAAGCTATTCTGGCACTACCCTTGAACTATTTTAGTCAAACTTATTTTACATACTGGTGTATTCCGAATGATAAGGGTTAATTGGCCCATATTTATACTAATGCACTTTTAATAACCTTGTCATACGCGAGCACGTACACACACTCACACACACACACACACACACACACACACACAGACACACACACACACACACACACACACACACACACACACACACACACACACACACACACACACAAACATGAGATCTATGAACAGCGGTTGCGAACAACTCTTTATAACGACTGCCGATGTCTTTGTGATGACAAGACGTATGTACAGTCAAGCCTGACTACATGACTGACAACACACAGAACAAAAACAAACAAAAAACGTGTCGCTTACAGGGCCAGTTGCTGGAGAAGACACATTAGTAGTATAAAGGTAGTGCATGGTTAGCGTGTCGACTTAACGCGATAAATTCCATCTCCCACAGTAAGAGCGAAATGACTGAAGCGATTTCAGTTTGATGACGCATGTTTATACTGATTCGTATACAATACAACAAAAACATCCAATTCGTATTCTTCGTTATACAAATGTGTCCCTTTCTTTTTGACAGATATTGTATTCAAATGATAACTTATCTACAGGTACTTTAGAAATACATAATGAGATGTTTAACAAATAAACCAAATATCAACATAACAAAACAGAATTATTTGTAACAAAAACTGTAAATAAATGCTTGTATCAAGTTTATGTACCCAGTCCATAAAGCACATCGTGCGCATTATCTGGAACGTGTTCCGACCAGCCCCATTTCAAAGTCTACCGTATTTTCAATAGGGTAGACAAAAACAACTAAATAGACTCGACAAACCTGCTGGCATTTCCCGTCATCATCCTAGATAGATTTGCAAGCGAAATTTACAGTAACATAATTATACGACAAATATGATGGACTAAGTGCGGCGATTTCGTCTGATGATGTAGATATCAGTGTGTTTTTGTTTTTGTTTTTAAAATAAAAAAAAGCACTGATATCTACATCATCAGACGAAATCGCCGCAGGCTGAGTGCATTGTCCGGTTCGCTGTCGTCTGCGAGTATTAATTTAGTCTCGGTAAGCCCACACCTGAACCAGCCGCAAACAGAAGGACTCGAGGCAAAGGTAAAGTTTTGTCTTGGGCAGGGTACATAAATTATTGTCTGCTCGATATAGTGTCAATATCCGACAGATGTGATCACTCGACCCGAATCAATCTGCTCAATATAATATAATATCAAACAAAAACACTGCAATCAAAACAATATATGTTCGTGAGCAAGTGAACAAAAACCATATCAAAATAATTCTTCGATTTGTAGGCATTGTCATACACTATAAGCAATACAACAAAGCATGTAAAGTAAAAACGAAAACTCTGTACACTCTATGATAAACTAATGAAAACTAAATTTAAGTGTTGTGAAATTATTCAGACATAGACGAACAAATCCTTGAGATCTCTCAACATCCGTGAATGAGCGCCTGCTTTGGTTTAAAGCCCGACGTACACCGTTTATATGCACTTATTGCGATTCCCTATCGCAGTAGCAAACGACTTCGGGCCCACGACGGCCGCAGTGGGCCCGCGCACAGTCGTGCGCGGGCCCACTGGGCGTCCGTCGTAAGCCCGAAGACCTTTGCTTCCTGGGTAGGAAACGCTATATGCTCCAGTACACGTTTCCCAGAGAGACGCTATAAACGCCTATACACGGTGTACGGACGGCTTTTAAATATACAAATAAGAAAACTCGTAAAAACTCGCACGAAAAGTAAAACCAAACTAATGTTCAAACTGTAACCATGGCACACTACAGGTACAAAACTACAATTGAGATTCATGAAACGAAGGTATTTTCTCATGGCACGTGTATCTCACATGTACACAGAAGAGAAAAATAACGTAAGCAAATGACCAGAGTTTAAGTTTGTCTTGCGACTCCTTGAGGTCTTTCTGGTAAATAAAATGCAAGTGCATCACACTACCCGCATACGCTGGGAATTATTTTATACAAAGACACCATTGTGCTGAAAATCCGTCTGTCATTTTACACATTACGATTTTTCTGTACACGCTGAAGATGTAATGAAAGGTAGACATCGCATTCACACACACATACATACAAACAGCTCTCTGCTCCCCCCCCCCCCCCCCCCCACCACACACACACACACACACATATATAGTGGCTGCACACACACAGACTCACATACACGCGCCATTTATCACTGATATTCGCAAATTATGCAGTCTTTGATTTTGGACCCTACTTCTCATAGCATTATGGTCCAAAATCGCAGACCAACGCACGTGTAAGACAACACAAACGACAAACACCGACATACATTCAAGATGCTTCACCAAAACTTAATGCCCTATCGAGAAGGGAGTCTCAGTCAAAGTTAGACTCGAAGGTATAAAACACTGAGCGTCGTCGTTTATTTCTGTGCTGGTCTGTGATTTTGGACCTTAAGGCTTCCAGCTGTAAGGTCCAAAATCACAGACCAGCACACAGGCTGAGGCCGTAGGGCGCGCAGGAAAGTTGGCACACATCTTTTACTGCTTTATGTCGGCTCAGCTTATTCAAAATCATCGGCTTCACAGGCGAACTGCGACTTATTGGTCAGATAGGCAAACTTGGTGAGCCATCTACAAGAGGCATAGATCCTCATGAGCTCCCCCCCCCCCTCTGCATCTTAAGGGGCGTATGAGGATCTATGACTATAACGGCTCCGGTCTTCCAGGGGCGAGAAGGTTATCATCAAAAATCGTTTAAATCAGGCAGTAAAAGGGTTAATAGAGCGAAATATCTCCTTCATAAAATGTTCTCAGTATGTTTTGCAACTGAGATGCTGGGCAAAAGGGCTAACTTAAATCATGAAGTTTGAATTCCGTAAAGTGAACGACTTTTCTGCCCCTCTTCTCCCTTTGTACGCAGGAGAGTTCCCTTCCGTCTCGCTCAAAGTGCAGTGGACAACCTCTGGCACGTGTGCCTACTCAAAGTGCAGTGGACATCCTCTGGCACGTGTGCCTACTCGACGTGCAGTGGACAACCTCTGGCACGTGTGCCTACTCAAAGTGCAGTGGACAACCTCTGGCACGTGTGCCTACTCAACGTGCAGTAGACAACCTCTGGCACGTGTGCCTACTCAACGTGCAGTGGCAACCTCTGGCACGTGTGCCTAACTCAAAGTGCAGTGGACAACCTCTGGCACGTGTGCCTACTCACATGGATTGCATAAAAAGAACGGGTAGACAAGTTTTAACTGCGGGAAACAACGCTGATAATCCGTCGTATCGGAGAACTTTAGCCATCAAAGCCTGCCATGGAGCAGATCGCTTTAACCATTTAGCCCCGAGTCCCTAAAGCAGGAGATGGATTGACCATGATAGTTCAAGGGTAGTGCCAGATTAGCTTAGCGCCTTCAGGCGCCAAGCTAATCTGGCACTACCCTTGAACTATCATGGTCAATCCATCTCCTGCAACTGGTACACAGTCATTAGGCAACACCTCCAAAATTTGAGAAATGGGACCTTGGGGCTAAAAGGGTTAATCGTAACTGGCTTCGTGAGTAAGTTCTTTCGGTTGCTGAGGTCACCGTTCAGACGCAAATATCGGCACGAGCCAGCTAATGTGCGAGGCTCATGAAGAGATATGGCTCTGGCTGTCTTCCGCGTTCAGGAAAGTGTACTGATTTTCATTTGTTAACTCATTCATTGGCTTCGTCGGAAATGTTTGTTTAAAAAAAAAAAATGAGGTCATCAGGCGTTCAGTCAGCCAACTGCATGAGACATAGATTCTCATGTGCCCGTAGGCGCGAGGACTCATGGGGATCTATGTCTCTTGCTGGCTTTGGCCTTTCACAGTTTCAGAAAATCAAAATCAAGTAGAGTCACTGCTCTTTTCACTTCATTTGCCATCGCTGTCTTCGTAAAAGGCTTTGTTGGGCGGAGAGGAGAGGAGGGGGGGGGGGGGGGGTGTCACCGACGCTGCAAACAAAGATATCGGCCCCTCCGTCCGTGCCCATCAGACCAGAACCTCCTCAGCCCCGTTCCGCACGAGTGGTTTGGACTTGTAGAGTCGCCAGAGCTGCAGCAGGATGTCGTCGATGACGACATTGTTGGAGTTCTGCTTGACGATGCGCAGGACGAAAATGCCGTCGTCACGCAGGTAGTGATCAGCAAACCGCCGGGCCAGACGCTTCTCTTCCTCGCCTCCAAGCTCGCCGCACGCCTAGACCGAGAAACAGGGCTTGGTTTGTTGCTAACTTTACAACCTTATTTTACTTTTCCTACAACGTGGTTTGCTACGCTGTTTCATTTATATATATATATATATATATATATATTTTTTTTTTTTTTTGCAGAAGAAGCAAGCCGTGAGATATCAATAGCAATAGCTCTGAGACACCCGAGCGAGAACGGTTAACTGTTAGTGTTAGTACGGTTACGTTTACGCCTAACGACTCCCGACAACGAACGACAGCAGATAACCAGTGTTTAAAAGAAGCACAGACAATACTCCAAACCCGCCGTGAGATGGCCTTAGTCGCCTGCTCGGCGCTAACCCATTCAGCCCTGACGCACTACAGCAGGAGATGGGTCGACCATAATTCAAGGGCAGTGCCAGATTAGCTTGGCGCCTGTCGGCGCCAAGCTAATCTGGCACTGCCCTTGAATTATCATGGTCGATCCATCTCCTGTACCAGTTGCATAGTCGTTAGGTGACGCCTCCAAAATTGGGGAAATACGTGCGCCGAGCTGAATGAGTTAAACCCAAATAAACTAACACACAGTGCAAACATCTGCAAGAGGCATCCATTCATTCTAAAGATCCTTCTTCACGAGGATCGTTATCCGCCGTGACTGCGCTCTCGCTCGTTGTTGGGAGTCGTTCGTTTTAACTCTTTCTACCCCAGACACACCACAGGAAGATAAGGATCGACCATGATAGTTCAAGGGTGATGCCAGAATAGCTTGGCGCCTATGGGCGCCAAGCTATTCTGGCATCACCCTTGAACTATCATGGTCGATCTGTTTCCTGCACTGCAATGCAGTCTGCAGAGGACAACGGCAAAATGTAAGGATTTCGGTGTTGGGGTAGAATGAGTTAAAAGAAACCTCACTATGCTGCCTCTGCTCTTAACCCCTTTCCTGCCACTGTACGTACAATTTTGTTTCTGAAATCTTGGTTCATTCAACGACCAAAAACCAACACCGCCCAAGAAACATGGATACAAATTGGTCTCAGCAAGGGGCATGGATCCTCATGACCCCACGCAGTCGCGGGGGCTCGTGTTGATCTATTATCTCTTGAAGTTTGGTAGGTATTCAGTTTCCTCGGCTGTGAAGGGGTTAAACTATCACGACCGACCCATCCCAATCTGTAGTACGTCCAGGATGAATGTTCCAAGGTCATCAGAACCAAGCTCAGCCTACTTGCCATGAGTTATTTCAGCACGAAGTCGCCAGTACACAGGGTTCTACCTTTGAACTATCATGCTCCATTCATCTATCACCTAAGAAAATCCCAAGAAAGAAACACGTATTGAAGTGGCAAGAACAGCACAATTTACTAATAAATTGTATTGCACTTTAAAAAAAAAAAAAAAAAAAAAAAACCCGTGTTTCTTTGTTTATTGCGATTTTCTTTGCGGTTTGCAAGCTTGACAGTCACCTTTTTGGTCTGGAGAACGTCCTATAGAGCAAAAATGTGAGTACCAAGCGTTTAAGGTAACCGGCAAAGCTCAGCTACTCACCGTGAGATACTTGAGGACGAAGTCTCCACGACTGTTCCTCATGATGACGTGGAGGGTCCACCTGATGGCGCCGATGCCCGAGGCGATGGCGACGAAGATGAACCAGAACCAGAGGAAGGTGAAGATTTGCTCGTTAAACAGGTTGATGGGCAGCACGCACTGGAACGTCGTCTTCTGCACGTTGTTCATCTGGCGGATGTCGAAGTCACACCACGTCACCTGGGCAGCAAAATAAAACATTTGGAACAGCTCCGAAATCATAAGGCACTGCAGAGGAAGAAGAATCGCAGTTCAAGGGTATTGCTTGATGTAAAGACTATGGCTGTTCAAGTGTATTGCATGATACCCCGAGTGCCTTCACATGATGACGAAATCATAGGACGTCACTTGCACAGCAAAACTGACGTGTATCTAACACTCAGTACTGAAACAATGCAGCGCTACATCGGGAAAGAGAATCTACCATGAGATGGCAGTTTAAGGTTAGCGCATGTGCAGCTTGGCACCTGGGAACCCAATGCGCAAAAGGCCATCGGGCCGACGTCGGCCGCCGTTGGCCCGCGCACAGCTGTGCGCGGGCCAACGGCGGTCGTCGTTGGCCCAATGGCCTTTGCCGTGCGCACTGGGAAAGCGCCAACGTTAAAGCTGAGGTGCAATGAGAAAAACCCGCCCAGCGCGTGTTTTAAAAAGACTACAGGCCCCAGCTTGGGCCCTGCCCCTAAGTGGGTCAAATCGGTTCGTAACACAGTTGACGGAGTTGGCAACTGCGTATCCCGAGCTTGCAAAACTCTCGGAAAACGACAGACCACTTCCTGTTGCACGGAAATCATCGCGATTAGCAGATCGGACAACAGCAGACGATTCTGTGACACTTTGAAACTGACCGACAGCCACGGATTTTACGCGCTGGGGACTATGATGGCAGAATGCACGGCTGTACATGCTGTAAGTATGACTCCTGACACTTTGTAGTTGTGAACGAATTTTGTCAACACGTACATCCAGTCCAATATAGGATAATATAAATAAATAAAGAAGCATTGTGATGTACATCCAACACAGTAAAGTGGATGTGAGAGAGAGAGAGAGAGAGAGAGAGAGAGAGAGAGAGAGAGAGAGAGAGAGAGAGAGAGAGAGAGAGAGAGAGAGATATTATAACAACAAACACAAAACGACAAATAACCCCTCCTTCCTCACCCTTCCGATATCAAATAAAGCTTCAGGCTGTACTGTGTAACTTACGGATAGCTCGGCCTGGTCCATATCCAGTGGGCGTCCAGGCAAGACACAAATGGCCTGCTCTGTCCGTCGGGTGGTCGAGTGTCGCCCTACTGTTGATGTCAGTAAAAATATCGCTGGTTTAGATCAGTGATCGCGGTGCGCACTCGCTGCAAACAGGAAGTGGCCTGTCTTTCTCACGGGAGTTTTGCCAGCACGACAAACGCAGTTGAAAACTCAGTCAACTGGGTTGCAAACCGGTTTGCCGAAGTTCGCCGAACGTTCACGAAGACAGGGCCCTCGCTGGGTCCTGCAAAGTTTTTTTAAAACACGTGCGGGGCGGAGTTTTGTGACTGTTTCTCAGCTTTAATCTGGCACTGCCCTTTATCCCCTCGACTGTCACTGGACGCAGGTAGTGTTTCTGAAATCCGCTTTGTTGATTTATGCTCAAAGTAGGTGTAGTCGTCCCGGGAACGTGGACACCGGCAAAATGGCTTTAGCAAGAGGCATAACTATCATGAGTCCCCACGTCTGCGGGGGCTCGTGAAGATCTATGTCTTTTGCTTCCGGGTGATGTTTGCTTTATCCCGGCAGTGAAGGGTTAAATGTCCTGCCACATCTGACACGCAGGCTTTGGAGACGTTTTAGAAACTTTAGAAAACTGGCTCATATAGTGGGACCGACATTGTACTGTACTGCCCGACAATGTCAGATCACGGGCACTCGACTGCAGGCCCGTAACTTTGCTATACCACGCCTCGGGTTCATACCGTCTCTCTGTACAAACTATAGTGTGTGCGGCAGAGAGACAGTGTGCACACGAGGCGTGATATAGGAAAGTTACGACCTTGCAGTAGAGCGCCGGTGGTCTGATATAGAAAACACGGAAGAGCAGCGCTTGCACGAAAATTGTAGCGTGGAAGGTTTACTGTATGGGCTAATACACAAGTTGGCAAGTTTACCTTTGGA
The DNA here is from genome assembly GCA_036245525.1 of Semisulcospira habei. Taxonomy (NCBI): domain Eukaryota; kingdom Metazoa; phylum Mollusca; class Gastropoda; family Semisulcospiridae; genus Semisulcospira; species Semisulcospira habei. The sequence goes on from BTPG01000008.1 coordinate 127,337,589, forward strand.
AAGTAGGGCGATTCCACCCGTTGCCTGTCGTAGTACTTGCCGGCGAGCAGCTCGAGGCCGAAGACGTTGAACCACCCGCCCAGGATTTTGTTGAGGATGAAGAACCAGGCCACCACGTTGACAAAGTACAGCAGCTTGACGAACAGGTACAGGCCGGACAGGTACGACCCGTGCCGCTTACCCCAGCAAAAGCAGCACAGCTTGGATACCTGGCGAGATCAAATCAAGTCAAAGTCAGCGTTCGCGCTAGCCGGTAATTCGCGGCATTTAACCAGTTTTGAAGGCAAATACCGAAGTGAACCTGAAGGCCGGTGGATGATACCGATTAGAATTGTGACATACCTATTTCGGAGGCAGGAATATGGAAGATATACATATGAAAAATACCAAAATGGGCAATGAAGTTGCGATGTGTATACGTGTGTGCCAGCTGACGCAGACCGTGTTTCTGCGTTCTTTGTTAACCCTTATCATTCGGAGTACACCAGTGGGTGAAATAAGTTTGACTAAAATAGTTCAAGGGTGGTGCCAGAATAGCTTGGCGCCTCTAGGCGCCAAGCTATTCTGGCACCACCCTTGAACTAAAGCCATTGGTCTATATCCTTCTCTCTAAGTACTATAATGTAGCTTGCGTAGGCAGCGTAGACATTTGAAGCTTTTAGCCTCAGTATGATATGGGTTAATTCAAAAAGTCCTAGCTTTTCCAGGAGCATGGATTCAAAGTCAGTGGTGTCAGCAAGAGGCATAGATCCACATGAGCCCCCGCAACTGCGGTGGCTCATGTGGATATATACCTCTTGCAGCTGGCTGCATTGTTCAATGTTCAGATATTCTAGCCACTGAACGGGTTAACCCTTCGGCTGTCGGTAGTGGTTTTTTTGTCGCGATGATTCCTGTAGGAATTAACACAGCCTATGACTGAAACCAAAACCATTTTGTCCAACCTGATAGCAGAAGAGAATCGAGGGATACAACCAGTGAGGTGCGATAGTTTCGGACACGGCATTTCAAGCCGCCTGCATTAGATTGATTGATTGTACATTGCTTAACGTCCCGACAGCAACAAGGCTTTCTCAGGACGTGCGCCTGCATTAGAGGGTTCTGACTACTCCGACGGCACTGCCCTCGTGTTCAAGTTGTCAAGATCGATCCATCTCCCGCATTATCATCAAAAACAAAAAAAGACGACTCACCATGGACCGGATGCGGACCATAACGTTCCAGTGGTACTGTCTGTGAGCGTCCAGCCAGCGGTCCATGTACTCAGCGATCTGACGCACGGCCTCAGGGTACCGACCGGGCTCTCCCAGCTGCGTCTCCAGGGTCAGGGTCACAATCTGATTCACGGACAAATCAACCGTTGAATCATTCAGGATACAGACAAATCAACGGCTGGATTGTGTGTGTGGTTTTGATTTTTTTTTTTTTTTTTTTTTTTTTTGTAACTAAGACACAACCGCTGCTGAATCAATGGATAAAAAGACAAACTCAACTGTCAGGTCAATGAATTAAAGACAACATGATATGAAAGGACCATGAGAGTGCAAAGGTAGTGCCAGATGGGGAACCAAGCTACTCTATCGTAGTTGATCTGTCTGCCTTCAGAAAACAACGACCCTAAATTGTAAAATGTCGAATTGCGGGCTGAATGTAATACTTACCTAACTCATCGCCTCTGATCTGGCCGAGTCTCTCGTAACATCTTGAAAGACTTCCGCCTATTTGCAAGAGGCATAGATCCTCATGAGCCCCCGCAATAGCGGGGGCTCATGCGGATCTATGCCTCCTGGATATCTGAGTGCCTTCTGAGATTTCTTGGACATCTACCTTCTAGCTTCAGTGTCCCTCACCCTATCGAGGTTGACGCCGGAAGCTCCAGACAACATCCTCCAGACGATGCAGGGCAACTTGAAGAAGAGCGCCATGAAGAGCAGGAGGAGTGGGACCCACTGGTAGTAGCTGAGCTCGGCTTTCTGTCTCCGCGACACGCTCTTGGGGATCTCGTCGTTCATGGGGATATAGTACGTGTTCCGCACCCAGCAATACGCTTTGGCGTACGCTCTGAAAAAGTAGTTTTACATGGTTGTGTTGGTTGGTTGGTTGGTTGGTTGGTCGGTCGGTTGGTTGGTTTGGTTGCTTGCTTATTTGTCTGCTGTTGTAAGAAAAGGGGGTTTTGATCGATGAGGTTGGTTGGTTGGTTGTGTGTGTCTGTGTGTGTGTGTGTGTGTTTTCTTACTTAGTTGCTTGTTTGTTTGTTTGTTCCTTATTGTCAAAATCTAATGACTGAATTGTGTGCGTGTGTATGTGTATGTGTGTGTGTGTGTGTGTGTGTGTGTGTGTGCGTGCGTGCGTGTGTGTGTGTGTGTGTGTGTGTGTGTGTGTGTGTGTGTGTGTGTGTGTGTGTGTGTGTGTGTACGTGAGATTTGTGTGACTTAAATGTTTTAATATGAGTGTACGAGTATTAATATCTTTTAAGTCTTTCTTATTAGGCAGCGAAAATATGTTTGTGGTATGTATCTATAGGCAGTGATAAGGTGTGATATGTAAAACCCACCTCTACAACGCTGCCTTTTACTAGTTCATTTCCCCAGCCATGCACAATTCATCACCACTGTTACGTGTGTATGTGTGTGTGTGTGTGTGTGTGTGTGTGTGTGCGTGCGTGCGTACGTGCGTGTGTGTGTGTGTGTGTGTGTGTGTGTGCGTGTGCGTATGTTGTGTGTGTGTGTGTGTGTGTGTGTGTGTGTGTGTGTGTGTGTGTGTGCGTGTTAGCTGTTAGCCTTTTCATTGTATCAGCGCTTAGAGTTACTTTTAGAATAAGCGCTTAACAAATCTCCTTTATTATTATATTATTATTATTATTATTATTATTATATTACAGGCTGTGATAATATGTGTAAAGCATAGGTTTTATGTGAGAATATATGCTATTTGTATGTTTATTTGTTTTATTATTTTCCTACTGATACAAGACAGTGCAGTTTCCCATCTAATGGGTTTAATAAATTCTTTGAATCTTGAATCTCCCTTTTTTGCATACTTGTACGTCGCGGGGTGAATAAACTGTGGCACACAACGCGAAAACGGAAGCTGATGGCGTCATACATTTCTTGGCGGCATCCATCTCCAGCAGAAAGTGTTTAACTCATTCTACCCCAGACACACCACAGCAAGATAAGGATCGACCATGATAGTTCAAGGGTGATGCCAGAATAGCTTGGCGCCTATGGGCGCCAAGCTATTCTGGCATCACCCTTGAACTATCATCGTCGATCTGCGTCCTGTACTAGAGTGCAGCCTTCAGAGGACAACGGCAAAATTTGGGGATTTCGGTGTTGGGGTAGAATGAGTTAAAGTAAAAACTACACTGTGCCATAGTGTATTTCACAGCTTTTACCTCTGAATGGCGTCGGTTAAGTTTATCCGTCTCTTTCGAGAAGAACCCAACGGAAAAAGAAACACGCTTAGAAAACGACAGTTACAACACAATCTATTAATATTTCGGGTGAATACCCTTCTTCAAAATAGACAAACATGTAAAGAGATCAGTCGCTACTTATCTTATCAAAGAAGGAATGTGGCAACTGTCTATTTTGTTTGTCTAATTTGTACGTCGGATGAATAAACTGTGGCATACAACGCGAACACGGAAACTGATGGAGTCCGGCTTATACTTCTTGACGGCATCCATCTCCAGCAGAAGATGTCTCTTTTGTTTGTCTATTTTGAAGGAGGACATTTACCCGAAATATTAATAAGTTGTGTTCAATGTAACTGTCTTTTCTAAGCGTGTTTCTTTCTCCGTTGGGTTCTTCTCTGCATTTTATACGCTTGGCAGTCATGACCTTTTTGGTCTGGATATCCCTTTCACACTGTTTGTCTCCCTCGATTTGCTACCGCGACAGCGGTAGCGAATCGAGGGAGACTGACAAACATTGTGTTGTGTGTCTCTTGACCAGACAGACAAGAAAAGAGACAGAGGCTGACAGCTTTACCTAATAGAGCCATCAGGCTGCCCATAGGACGTGCACTCGATGGGCGTGCCGATGTACTGCCCCCCTCCCACAAAGATGGCGAAGACGACGAGGATGGTGACGGTGTACAAGTGGTTCACGCGGTCGATCCCGTCATCGTCGTGCGACGACTGCAGCCTGGCGAAGGAGGCGAAACCGGAGATGATGGTGTTGAAAATGCTGTGGACGAAAACGATGAACTATGATTTCCTGGACTGAGCGTCCACTGGTTATAAATCCCTTCCTTCCCTGCCAACGTGCGTACATTCTGTTTCTGAAATCTGTGTTCGGCACTGAACGACCAAAAGCCACAAATGTCCACCGACAGGACATGGACACAGTGTGGTCTGAGCAAGAGGCATAGATCCTGTCGCGGGGGCTCCTGAGGATCTATGCCTCTTGAGGTTAACTCATTCTACCCCAAACACACCACAGCACGATAAGGATCGACCATGATAATTCAAGGGTGATGCCAGAATAGCTTGGCGCCTATGGGCGCCAAGCTATTCTGGCATCACCTTTGAACAATCATGGTCGATCTGTGTCCTGCACTGCAATGCAGTCTTCAGAGGACAACGGCAACATTTAAGGATTTCGGTGTTGGGGTAGAATGAGTTAAATCACGTTCACTTTTTCTCGGCAGTGAAGGGGTTACATTGCCTCTGGTGGAAAAATAAAATGTTCAACTTCATTGGGACAAACCACTAAAACTGTCGGACCCGGACAACGATTTTGTTTGCTTTCAATTATTTTTTTCTTCTCTCCTTAAAGACAAGAGACAGCGAATGGGAATAAGGAGAAAGGGCCAGGAGAAGAGTGTAAACATCAGAAAGCAAAACTTATGAAAAACAAATTGTTAGAATGGTCAGAAAGGACAGTGACAAATGACATCGAGAGATGGTTGCAGGTGTACTTTAAATGAAATGACACAGTGCTCTCTAGATATGTAAATCAGCAAGTTTATTATTATTATTATTATTATTTTTTTTTTTTTTTTAATTATTATTATTCCAGACTGTATTTCCTTAAAAGTTTTAAACAACTATGAGCTATAATCAGTACATTATATTTCAACACTAAGTATCATAGCAATGCTATACTGAAGTCTGTCAGTAAATAAGAAAACAAGCAAGCGGACGACAAATTAAATGCAACTGCCAAAGTGTTAGTTTTTAAGCTTAAAACACAAAAGAAAATATAAGCATGCTCACAAAAAGTAATCACTTTTATCAGCCGGAGCACCGATCTCACACTCATACAAACCAACACCGACTGAGCTGCAGTGACAGCGGGCGCGCGAAAACCAACAGCTGCATATTAACAGATGGAAGAAATGTTCCAATCCGTGAAGTAAAGAAAGTATTGGTGGCGTGTCGCGTGAAACGCCGTGTGCATTCGGAAAAATTAGCCTGGACTTGATTTTTCGTGTTTTACAGGTCATAAGAATCCCTCGTGAAGTACACGGGGGAATTATCATCAGTCAATGGCCTCATCGACGGTACCGGTTGCCATTGAACTTCTTTCGCATGTTCAAGTTTAGATTGACACCCAACCCCCCCAACCCCCTCCCCTACCCCCCCCCCACCCAAGACTATAGTACATTTCTCATCAATATAAATTGTTGGCACTTGGGAAGGGTGCACTGAGGTGAATGTTGCTGATGTTAATGTTTAATACACTGCCGGAACCCCAGCCAAGGCGGTGCACTTTAACCAATAAAGCGCTGCAAGGCTACGACAGGATCTGCGGGATCGACCATATTTCAAGGTTGGTGTCAGAATAGCTTGGCGCCTCAAGGCCGCGCCAAGCTATTCTGACACCAACCTTGAAACATCATGGTCGATCTGTCTCCAAAACCGTTATATAGACCTCAGATGATATATACAAAATAATTGACAATTTCGTCCTCAGGGTGTATGGGGTTAATTGCAAGATCGGGAGCAAAAGGGGAGGGATTGTCGAGCATGTCACTTCCTTTCATCGCTTCTTTCCCTTTGTTCGAAAACCGTTCGTGTTCCTCAGCGTTTCCAATCAGTGAAGTAAATAAAGTATTAGTGCCATGTGCATGCGGAGAAATGAGATTTGATTTTTCGTGTTTTACAGATCATAAGAGTGTCATGAATTATCCCTCGACAGTCTGTTACACTTTCATTCAGAAGCCGATCATTCGTGTTCCTCAGCGTTTCCGATTCGTGTCTGTCCGCACTGGTTGTCTCCTTCGAATTGCTGCGCAGCGCGACAATGGAAGGAGAAAACCAGTGTGCCGAGCGACTGATCTTTATCCAAAAGCCGGTACGCATTGCAGGTGCGAGGGGGGGGGGGGGGGGGGGGACAAATACACATACTACTCCAAGCCTTTTTTTGTTGTTAGTTTTTTGGTTTTTTTTTTTTCGTATTTCGTATACGTACACCGGGCCCAATCACACGGTATCACCGGCTGCTCATTTGGGGGGTAGGGTGGGGGGAGGGAGTGGGGGGGAAGCAAATACACACACTACTCCAAGCCTCTTTTTTTTTTTTTTTTTTTTTTTTTTTTGGGGGGGGGGGGGGGGGGGGGTTGTTTTTCGTATTTCATATACGTACACGGCCCAATCACGGTATCACCGGCTGCTCATTGAGTGAGGGGAGTGTGTGTGTGTGTGTGTGTGTGGGAGGGGGGGGGGGGGGGAGGGGCAAATACTGAAGAAATAAACGGGGCTAGAGTAGAAGAAAAAGAACAATACCAAGGTAGGTCTCAGAAATGGAGAAAAGACACACGAAATCTCCAAGGCTAATATGATAGATTGTACTACTTGGAGACAATGATAGAATTTCGTCAGTAAGGCGCGTGTGTCACAAGACTCTCAGTCACCACTCGCCGAAAAAAAACAACGGGAAGGGGGTGGGGGTGTGTGGGGGGGGGGGTGGAATGGGCGCGTGTCAAAACTCACCCAAGCCAAAATATCAGAGTACAGTCAAGCGACAGAAGGAGGGGCTCCAATGTACCAATAAAAGGGACTTTGTTATAGCCTTTTAAAGAATTTCATGCCATACTGGGGTCCGGAACTCTTTGCACCCCCGCACTCCCCAGATCGGCCACTGCTGGATAAGCGGCTAAAATCGTAAAGCATCACAATATCACGTGTGCTCCTTCAACTCTAGCGCACGCAAGTCAGTAAATCCGGGTAAGCTTTTACTGTACTGTAACACAGTGTAACAGACTGTTGATGGATAATTCAGACTCACAAAGCCGTTGCAAAGCCCGCGCTTACTACTGGGTTTGTGTTCATCAATTAGCAGGCATTGTACACTAAATCATAGTCAGTGCCTCCTTCTGCCGCCGAATGCCGCTCGTGTTACAAGAAGAGTAGACACGAATAAGCAATTTAACCACTTTACTGCGGCCGGGAAAACGTGAACAGGAGTCCAAGTTCGAGAGGCATCGATCCTCATGAGCCCTCGCCGCGACTGCGGGGGCGCATGAGGATCTATACCTCTTGCTGAAACCAAGTGTTATCCATGTTATTGTGGCGGTTGTTGCTTTTGATCGTTAAAGAAACGCAAATATAAACAAAATATGCGTCCAGTGGAAAGGAAGGGGTTAAGGACTCCGTAGTGCTGCTATAACTGAAGCATTTAACTCTATCATACGTTATTGGGTCGATTTTTTTTTTTTTTTTTTTTTTGTAAAAAAAAAGTTCAGGGGCGGGGGGGGGGGGGGGGGTGGGGGGTGGGGGGGGGGGAGTGCAAAAGCTACTCAGTATAGAAACCATTGATGAGTTAAAGAGTGAAGGTAATGTTTAGTAACCGACACCTGTCTGATTAATACACCTGTCCAATCTGATTAATACAGCCCTCTCGAACTTAAAAGGCCAGGTACGTTTTTGCAGTGTGTAGTTTTCGTCCAGGCAAAAAGACGCGCTTGTTCTACACATAGCATGTGGGTTGGAAGGTGTAAAAAGTCAAGGCTGTACAGCTGCAATCGGACTGAATTTATCAGTGTTCAGGTCGTACTGCACAGGCAACATAGCTAACCCCCATAATGTGACCCGCTCCTTAGGCATCCATTATCACTCCAGCGCCGTGGACGTTAAACCCCGAACAAATCAATCAATCCGCAGTGTGTAGTTTTGGACCGAGGTGCCTCTAGTATTACTGCGTCAGTGCCAACTGCAAGAGTTCACTCGACCATGATAATTCAAGGGTAGTGCCACATTTGCTTGGCGCCGAACAGGCGCTAAGCAAATCTGGCACTACCCTTGAACTATCATGGTCGACGCCTCTCCTGCTGTACCTAAAAAGTGCTAGGTGCATGTGCAGCTAAATTGAGTACTCGTAAACTGATCGCTTACAAGGATGCCCCTGTCACGTGCTAGAACACCGTAAAGCAGATTAATTGTTGCTAATCAGTTTGGAATGATTGCAACGCTCAGGTGACCTGTCCCTTTATCAGTAACCTACCTATCTTGGCACGATATTGGTTTATCTTCAAATAGACTCACACAATAGTCAGGGCCCTATCATCTGCATAACTAGGGGCGTCAAATACCCAATGCGCAAAAGTTCATCGGGTGACGTCGGCCCGCGACGGGATGCCCATGCATGCGCGGGCCAACGGCGGCCGGTTGGCCCGCACACTAAATACATCAGTCTCTCTCTTGTGTGTGTGTGTGTGTGTATATATATATATGTGTGTGTGTGTGTTCGTGCGTCTGTCGCGTTTCCATTCCTAGTGTTATATTTCAAATGTTATTAAATACAAACACACGTTGAGAAAGACCTGTGTGCCTACTGTCTCTTATCCTTAAAAAATAATATTTCAGTTCAGTTCGCCCACCTTACCTTCCCGCCCACCCTCCCTCCCCATCCACCTCTCTCTCTCCGGCGGCGCGACGCGCCGAACACACACACACACACACACACACAAATGACGCATTAAGTGTATAACATTTAATCCTCAAAATCTTTATTTGTAAAAAGAGAGAAAAATTACATCATAAACGGCGATGAACGGCATGACAACTTGACTCGAGATGAAAATACACACATCTGAAAAAATATGTATTTAAAACACGCTCACGTAAAACCCTTTGTACGTGTCGTATACTTGTACCCAAGCAATATCATACATCTTAGTACACCGCAGCAGCAGCAGCAACAGTAAAGTCACAACTTCGAAAACCAGCCAACACCCACTGACAGTCTCTCGTTGAAACAAAAACTGAGGCGATTTTAATTTTGTTCTTTCCTAAACATACATCATAATGACGAGCAAAAAAAATGCGACATCACTGGAATCACCGGAAACACGTCAGTGTTTCCGGTGATTCCAATGATGTTGCATTTCCTTTGCATGTCAATATATATATATAATTCTATTTTGTTACGTTATAGTCCCGCGGACACACTGAAAATGTTTCTCTGTCCCATCCGCTAATCCGACGTAAATTCTTCCCGGCTCTAATTTTCTCATATCCAGAGTCAAATGAGTCTCGCTTTCTCTACCAAGTACTGTGCGTACTAAATGTCCCGGTAAGTGGAGCACCCATGCTACTTCATCAGTAGTGCCAGATTAGCTTGGTACCTTCCCGGGTGTCAAGCTAATCAGGTATATAGTTCAACTGTCAAGATCTGCCCATCTCACGAGAGGGCAGAGTTCAGTATAGACAAACTCAGACATCATAAAGAAACTGCAAACGGGGTATATCATTATTGACAATCACACTTGCGGCAATACATGTATCAGAAAAAAACACACGCACTGCTGACGATGAAGAGTTTTACATAGGCGATTCTCACATTTATTAATCAACAAGCATTGACACGAATATAAATGCTCCCATCGGATAAATCAGGCTTTTGATACAGAAATGTGTGAATAACTATAAATAAATATGAACCAGACTGATGAGAATCATTGCATAATCAATGTATATATATATATATATGGACACTCCTTAACCCATTCAGCCGTGACGCACTACAGCAGGAGATGGGTCGACCATGATAATTCAAGGGTAGTGCCAGATTACCTTGGCGCCTGTCGGCGCTAAGCTAATCTGGCACTACCCTTGAATTATCATGGTCGATCCATCTCCTGCAACAGGTGCATAGTCGTTAGATGACGCCTCCAAAATTTGGGAAATACGGCCGTGGGGCTGAACGAGTTAATCCCTTTCCACCGGTACTGTAAACGGCACGGATGGCTGCCTGCACAAAGGGGTTAATTTGAAATACGTGCTGATTCTATAAGCCAGATCAAGACAATGTGCGTGTAACCCCTTCACCGCCGGGGGAAATATGCCAACATCACCCAACTGCAAGAGGCACAGAACCTCATGAGCCCCCGCATGTGCGAGGGCTCATGGTGTACTTTGCCTCTTGCTGACTATTCAGTCTTATTAATGTTCATTGGATTGATGGGATTTTCCGAGTTGAATGTGCCCTGCTTTCAAAGGCAGATTTAGCGTCAGCTGGCAGCGATGGGGTTACAGAAATTGCAATCAATAATGCCGATGAAGAAACTGGTTAGTTCTCTAGCAGGTAACCAGTGTGGTCGATAAGGGCAGTGTACAGACACGGTGCATAGGTTCGTGTAATGCTGACACTGGCATTATGTACACATGACAAGATAAATATTCGCCCAAAACCACGTTAATACCGGTAGTTACTTAAACAAAGGCACATGTGTGAAAATCTGCATAGCGTCTGACTTGTTGGTGCACAGCAGTTTACCGACATTAAATATGCGTAGAGCCGGCGCAGCTGCATAATAGCATAAATTACATGAAATTACATACTGTAAATGTGATATGATAAAATGCACTGATGTCAGTCACGCCAAAAATTGACGACTGCGGTGTTTTAAAGGCACTTGATTTCAAGGCCATGGAAGAAAGTCATTATAAGCAAGTGCGTTAAAACGCTTCGTTGACTTTAAAGTCATCGTGACAGATGTTGCGTATGAGTATACGAGGAAGACATTTTGAATGCCCTTAGGTCTGCACCCAATCAAGCGAAATGGATTACGCCATAGCTTGGCTTCTTTATTGACGCACATCGCATCCTGTGAATTTTCACCCATGAAGTCCTGATACGCTGCAGAAGAAGATCGATTGAACATATATTTCAAGGATGGTGCCGGAATAGCCTGGCGCTTGTAGGCGCCAAGCTTTTTTGGCATCACCCTTGGTCTATCATGCGATAGATCTGTCTCCTGAACTGTTCTGTAATCTTCACAGGATGACTCCAAAAATGGGATTTTCTACCTTTGGGCTTTGTCATGGTGTTAAACTTAAAAACACACTGCATCACATGCAAAGCAGGAGTTTCACGGAGGCATTATGATTCAGCGCCCTTGTTGAGAACGCCGAAATTAAATTCAAGAATACGAAGCAAAAATGAAAATGAAATTCTACTGACTACAAAATATACACCTAGCCCTAATGGCTAATGCGGCCTCACGACTGACCAACTTCCAGTCTTGAAATACGCGTTTGTAATTTGCGGTTACACTTCCACACACACAGTGCAACCTGTTTGGAGCAGCTGCTTTTTTTCAAAGAAAAAGATTATCTTTAAAGACAGGTGCTCTGTCAAGAGAAGTTTGACGGAAGTGTCGCCTGTCATTAAAGACCATCATTCAGGTGGCTACAGCCATGGTCGCTCAAAACATGTTCTGTTGTGCAATTCATGCAACCAAGAGACACATAACTTCATAAGCCCACGAAGGGCTCAGGGTTTTCACCAAGCCAAGGACAAGATTTACCTGATACCATAGACATATATCTTGTTCTTCTGGCGAAAGAATGTATTAGGTGGTTTATGCATGACGACAGATTAAACAAACTTAGGATGCAATAAACGGTCTCAATATGAAAGCAGCGCCCGAGGCCACATAAGTGGAAGACGTTTTGATGTTTGAGAGCCCGCGAAATAAACTATTCGTTTGATATCGCTAAGGCTCGATCCTCTACAGGCATAGACAAAAAAAATGGTCAGCAAAACAAAACATGACATTAACTCAAACTCTGAAGCGGACACATGTCAAACAAAATCAACACAAAAATGCATTAAGACGCCACAGCACGAAAAAAAAAAGTATTTGAAAATCTTCGTTGCAATGCCCGTTTAGGCGAATTTCGGTGATAAACGTGTGATGATAGACTCGTAACGATTAATTACATTAGGACTACATTGGCATGTTTACTGGCATAACCTGGCGCAAAATCTGCGCAGAAACTTGAATGATGTGAGTGACTGCATTGGTGAGCGAAGGATCACATAGACTTCAATCTTGGAAAACGTGTGTAAATAGTTACATCTTTATCACAATGGCGGCCTAGTTGAAACACGTACAAGCGAACACACACACACACACACACACACACAAACGCGCACGTACATACGGTACAGTACTCTAATGTGACCCCAAATCTGGCTAACCAACTAAGCATACTGCTCGTCTCCCTCTATTCGCTGCGAACGCAGCGAATCGAGGGATACAACCAGTGTGGCAACCAAATTCACAACTTGAATTTGACTCGTTAGCCAGAAGGATGTGACCTGCCACTTGCAAGCCCACACACACACACACAGGCACGCGCACACACTGACATAGGCGCAAGCCGGAGATCGACCTTGTGATAAAGGAATCACTCGAGTCTAGACTGACGAAAGTAAGTAAATCTGTACACAATCGTAACAGCAAGTCCACAACTCTACAAGTACGGTCACGGGGTATCACACTTCCAACATACAATAGGTCCAAGGACCTGTTGCTCACCTGGTTTAAGTCTTTAACCCCCACCCTCCCCCTTCCCCCAAAGCCCATGCAACCACCGGTGCTGTTTACAGTACGAGTAGCTGTATCAGTGCACGAGGGGTGTTTTAAAATGGCGTTCTGTGTGCAAACTGATAGGGCCAGGGAATTTTGTAACTGAACTAACCGAAACTCATTCGAATTACTCTGGTTCGCGGCATAATGCAAGAATGTGATATATGCGATATCGCTTAGCTTGAAAAAATACAAATGGCCTTCCGCTCTTGTGTGTTAGATGATTGCTATGCGTAAATTTACATTACAAAGAAAAACTAGACCTGACTAGACAACCACTTTTTAGGATGCTATTTATCACGTCAAAATCGTCAGCACAAATAATGGACCCGTCAGACTGCACTGTGGCGGAATGGAGATAAAATGTGCGGAATGTAATATGTACTGGGAAAAGAGCAACTAAAAAAGTCTGGACCTGCCGATTGTCACAATTCGCGTAGACAAACATGTTTGAATTCCTACAATCAGCATTGATACAATTCAAGTAGTAAACTTTGTGCTTCATTTCAGTGTTCAGACGGCCGCGTTATTTTTTCACTGAAGCTAAATTGTATTAACTCATTCAGCCCTGACTTACTACAGCAGGAGATGGGTCGACCATGATAATTAGCGCCAAACTAATCTGGTACTGCCCTCGAATTATCATGGTCGATCCATCTCCTGCAACATGTGTATAGTCCATTAGTCGTTAGACGACGCCTCCAAAATTTGGGAATACGTGCGTCGGGCTTAATGAGTTAACCCCATTATGCATGCAGCCACAAGGGGGTTAACAGTTTTAACCCATTCAGCCCTGACACACTACAGCAGGAGATGGGTCGACCATGATAATTCAAGGGTAGTGCCAGATTAGGTTGAAGCTAATCTGGCACTACCCTTGAATTATCATGGTCGACCCATCTCCTGCAACAGGTGCATAGTCGTTAGATGACGCCTTCAAAATTTGGGAAATACGTGCGCCGGGCGGAATGAGTTAAACAAGTCAGCCGAAATGATCAACAAACCAGACACGACGCGTCCGACAGAATGGCATGCGTTTTGTGCACTTTGACACTTGACAGTGCAAGCCACCGTCCTACGATGGCAAGATCATAAGAACAGTGATTCTGACTTTCACACACACACACACACACAAAAAAAAGCTATGAACTGAAATTCACAAGGCATTCTGTCAACGCACAAAAAGTCGTTTGGCAATGCCAAGTCAATCAAACATTTCGTTGTATAGCTGTTACAAAGTAACGGAAGACAATATCCCAGTCTAGGATTAGCTGTGTAGTATTTCGTTCGAGTAGTTGATGTCGCAAGTTGTATGGAAGCTCCTGGGTTTCTCTCATTTTGATTGGCAATGATATATGGCAATTGATCTTCATTTCGTACCCAATTTTCAATATTCTCAATCGTCAATATTTCTTTCCGTCTATTTTACTTCCAAGTGCTCGATGTTTTAAAGTTTCTAAAACCAATTTTTCCCGTTTTTTTCCCGTTTCTATTCTCACTACTCTACCGCTGATATTGTTTGCTTCAAATGTGAAACATGAAAAGGCGTGAAGACCGATTTGCTTTCAGATTTTTGTTCCACTGTCCTTCAAGTTCATCTTCAACAGAAAACTTCAAAAGTCGTTTGATGTTTAACGTGTTCACAACTTTCCTTCACGTCCCAAGGACTGACTGAGTGCTCATGCGGGCGACTCGTTGCTGTAGTCATCGGCCACGGACTTCTTGACAAGCGGCTTGTTCTTGTAGATTTTCCACAGCTCGCTCACCAGATCGGCCAGCAGGATGTCGTTGGAGTTCTTGGCCACCAGGCGCAGCACGAAGATGCCGTCGTCACGCAAATGCTGGTCGGCGAACTTCTTGGCGAACTTCTTGTCCTCCTCGCCCTTCAGCTCGTCCAGGATGCGCAGGTACTTTTTGATGTAGGCGGCGCGGTTCACGCGGAAAAGGGCGCGCCACAGCCAGAAAAGAAAGTTGCCCACGGTGACAACGGCCACGAAGCAGAACCAAAACCACAGGAAGATGAAAATCTTCTCGTTAAACAAGTTGACGGGCAGCACGCACTGCACCGTGTAGCGCTGGATGTTCTGCAGCTGGCGGATGTCGAAGTCACACAAGGTGATCTTGGGGAACCGCGGAGACTCGCGCCACTCGTGGTCCCACGCCAGGCCGTTGATGACGTCGAATCCGTACAGGCTATACCAGCCGCCCATGAAAGCGTTGAGGATAAAGAACTGGCAGATGACGTTGGCCACGTAGAGAAGCTTGACAAAGAGATAGAGTCCCGTGAGGTAGGTGCCGTCACGCTTGGCGCACAGGAAGCAGAATACGCGGGAGATGCGCTGGCGCATGCGGATGAGGGCGTTAAAGTGGTACTGGCGGTGCGCCTCCAGCCAGCGGTCCATGTACATCGCGATGTGCTTGATGGTCTCCTGCCGCTTGCCAATGTCGCCGATCTGCGTGCCCATGGTCATGGTGACGATCTTGTCCAGGTTAATGGCCGAGCCGCCGTTAAACATGCGCCAGATCATGCAGGGGAACTTGAAGAGGAAGGCCATGAACATGAGGATGATTGGCACCCACTGGTAGTAGGTTAGCTCTTCGGAGTCACGTCTGTGGTGCTCAACGGGAATGATGTCCGACATGGGGATATAGTAAGTGTTTTTCACCCAGCAGTACGACTTGGTATAAGCCACAAAGGACCCCGTGAAGTGAGCGGGCGTCCAGCACTCAATGGGGTTGCCCACGTACTGGCCCCCGGAGATGAAGATGGCGAAGATAGCCAACAGGATGACGGTGTACAGGTGGTTCATACGGTCCACCCAGTCGTCGTCCTGACTGCTCGTCAACTTGGAGAAGGAGGCCCAGCCTCCCAAAATAGCCGTCACGCTGCACATAGTCAAGACACACAGTAAATACATGGCATAGACAGAAGAAAAATGTCATCCAGAGATTTTCTTAACTCTGTTCTCCAATTAAAAGCACACAATACACTGAACAGATAAATTTATCAAAAATGATTAGCATTAACAGGATCAATTAAACTGGTGATCTATCCCACAATAAATCAATACAGTCATTTGTGAGTTGAATCATTTTGTCTAGCTGAAATTAATTTGATTTTTCACTTTTTTTAAATGAAAACAAGAATGACACAGACACTGTAAGTTCGCGGCGCGCTAACACGCACGCCTTTCTTCGTTATTTCGTTTTTCAATCTTTATTAGTATGCACTAGTATAAAGACTTAACTCATTCTACCCCAACACCAAAATCCTTAAATTTTGCCCCTGTCCTCTCAAGACTGCATTGCAGTGCAGGACACAGATCGACCATGACAGTTCAAGGGTAATGCCAGAATAGCTTGGCGCCCGTAGGCGCCAAGCTATTCTGGCATCACCCTTGAACTATCATGATGGATCCTTATCCTGCTGTGGTGTGTCTGGGGTAGAATGATTGATTGTACATTGCTTAACGTCCCGACAGCAACAAGGCTTTCTCAGGACGTGCCTGCACTGCTTGTGAAAAAAAACTAAACAGAAAATTGAATGTATGTCGCCAGCCGGTCAAATACATTAAATAAACCTACAATATGGGGCATAAATAAAGCTAAGACCATTTAGCAACACACATCCAATATCAAGAGCTACAGGCAGTGCAGACAGTAGGGAGAGTTTTAAAAAGGCAAATACAGGTGAATGGACAAAGGGTAGACAGAAACACATGCCCAAGAATAGAGAGAAAAACCCACCCTGTGGGGCTGACCAGGGTGACCCTGGGAACTAAAAAATACCTAACCCCACCCAAGTCCCCCAGGGCAGACCCGGGTGGGGGACTGGGGTAGAATGAGTTAAACGAGTAGAGACGGAGAAAGAAAACATAACAAGAAAAGGAAGCGAGACTATGCTGAAGGTTGCGGGTACCAGCATATGATATCATCTTTTTGAAAATAATTCTTTGAACCAATAAAGCAAAATTGATGTTCATCCATCCCAGCAAACATGGAAATGTTCAGACGGAAGCAAATAACGACCACATGCAAATTCCCCAATACACTGGCTGATCAGCGCAGCGTGTGAGGGGACACAACCAGTGCGTTTTCCCAACTGCCGTCGTGATCCTGACACAAATGTCGGAAGTTCTCTGTAGCGGAGACATGTTCCAAATTAAGACTTTATAAACAAATACTGGGCAGGAAAATTCCGACCGTGTCAAACGTTCACCCAAATGTTTGTCTCCCTCAATTCGCTACCGTGATCAGCGGTAGACGACCAGTGCAAGCTGCACCCTGCATCTCAGAATCTGCAGTTCAGTCAGCCTAGATTATCGCCAGTCTCTGCAAATGCAGGGGCTGTTTCACGTCTCCATACCCGGTTTATCTCATTACATCATGAAGATGCATCACAGTTCTGGAGACAGATCAACCATGATCGATCAAGGATAGTGTCGGAATAGCTTTGCGCCTAGCTATTCCGACACAAAACTTGAACTATGTCCTGTTGAAGAGGGTTAAGGCATGTCTGCTGCCTCTCCCCCACCCCTCCCCCCTCCCCCCCAAAAAAAAAAAAATAATAAAAAAAAAATGCCATTCATTCACCCAAATTTCAGCAAAAAGGAAAGCCGCAGAAAACGTGGTCCGGCTACTGCACAGATCTGTGCAACATAATATTGTTCGCACGCACGCGCGTCTAGACTTTCATTGTTCAATGTTTTGTTATCCCACCACTACAAACCAGTCAAATCCCACCGCGCTATATTACCAGCCAATCCCCTTTTCCGGTAAATATTTTTGTCGTCTCAGTCGGCGAGACACGTACGGCAGACAGGGTCCGGTATTTCCCGTTCTCAAATTGCACGTCACTTGGTGCAGCATCAGCGACAGACGAAATAACAACAATGTCTGCGCACACCAATATGTAACACTTTGCCTTTTTCCCCTTTTCAGAAGTAATATAATGCAAACCCTACACGATGGAGCACATCCAGACCACTACCCACAAGGTATGGACCCATGTCCACACGGATGGTTCTGCAAATGACATTGTCACAAACGGAGGATCCGGAATCTACAGCAAGTACCCAGGAGGGAGAGAAGCAGAGATCTCTCTCGCTACCGGCAAATACGCCAACTACAGGTCAGAAGCAGAAGCCCTGAGAATTGGTGTAACCACAGTGAAAAACTGCCCGGAGACATCTGACTCCATGGTGTTTCTCACTGATAACCTCTCCATCCTACAGGCCCCCAAAAAAACCAAAGACAAAGACCTAAATAATCTGTTTTTGGCACTCGCCTCCCTTTGTACAACACATACGGTCGTGCTGCAGTGGATACCTGCACACTGCAAGGTAAGAGGCAATGAAACTCCAGACAGGCTGACAAAGGAGGGATCCTCAACAACCCAAGAAGACAAAACGTCATATGCAGAAGCCAAAACTATCATTAAAAAAAAAAAAAAAAAAAAAAAACAAGCAAAAATAAAGTGGCTGCGAGAACACCCCAGCTATAACAAAACAGATGGCTATCACCTACTGACCAGACGGGGGCAGGTAGTTAGTTATCTTCCGACTACGCACGGGCCATAACAACCTGAACTGGCATCTCCACACTAAGTTTGGAATTGGCCAGTCAGAGCAGTGCCCATGCAATTCTGGTAGCATGACAACAGATCACGTGCTACAGACCTGCCACAAAATCACAACCCTCAGACGGAGACACTGGCCGGAGGAGACAGAGGTGTCCCGCAAGCTCTATGGAGGCCTGGAGGACCTGCGGCGCACGGCAGCATTTATAGAGCAGAGCGGGCTGTCCATATGAGTATTCGAGGAAGAAGAAATTTTAAGTCGGTAGTCATGCTTGGTCTTGTTCTGGTTTAGGATTTTCTTCGTTCCTTTTTTTTTTTATGGTCAATTTCTTTCCTTTTTTTTTTTTTTTTTTTTTTTTGGGGGGGGGGGGGGGTAGAGGGTGGGGTGAGGGGGGTAGGGGTGGGGGGGTGAGGGCGGTAGGGGTGGGGGGTGGGGTAGAGGGGGGGGGGGGTTGATGAAGATCTGTAGTTTGTTAGGCTGGTTGGAGTTGAATAATTGCTCTTTGCGACACCACTGACTAGATTTTATGTACATGTATACATAGAGCGGAAACTGGGGATCATCAAAATTTACGTCAGAAAAAAAAATCTGACTTGCCAGCAGCGAGATAAAGCATGCCAATGTACTGTTTGCTTATTTCGCGTTATTTTTCACCGTCAACCGTGCCTTTCATTCAGTTCCCACACTGGCTGTCCCCCATCGATTCGCTGCGCTAAGCGAGAGAGCCGGCAACCAGTGTGTTCAACTCCTTCATTGGGATCTGCAGTCAACGCTTCAGCCGGTGGTAAAACTTTGGATCGCCACATGCCGCCCAGTGGCGATCTCAGGCCTAACTTGATCCCTGACCTCTTTTTCGTCTGATTAAAAGGACGTACATGCTCTTCACCAGCAAGAGGCGTATATTCTCACGAGTCCCTGCAACTGCAGGGACTCATGAACATCTAAGCCTCGTGCAAACAAAATAGGCTGGGACGCCACGCAACACCCCAGGGGACTTATCACAGAAGGGCTATTGTGTCGAGTGTCATTACCTGTTTACAGCCTGGCTTGTTGACTGTTAAAAACCTCGCGTGAGGCTGAGAACGAACGCCAACATTCATCAAGAGCATAGACCTTCATGCGCTCCCGCAGGCTGCTGGGGCTCAAGAAGATGTATGCCTCTTGCTGGTCAATTTTCTTACTGACGGCAGTACAGTATATCGTGCAATGTACAATATACTATTATAACTCATCGGCATGAAGCAGAAAAACTTTAAAAGCGGTTTCATTGGAACGAAGGCCGGAACTATACAACCTCTTTCAATCCCACTCCCGCGCGTGCTTAGATCCTGCGCAAGCCGCAAGGTGCTCTGCTAAAGCGGAGCACCTTGTCGGCTTAGTTGCGTGCATAGGCTGATTTCTTTTTTATATATATAATTGTCCTATGAAGGCTACATTACAGATTAGGAGACCAACCGTTTTAGTTCAAGGCTGGTGCCAGAACAGCTTGGCGCCTATTATACCATCCTTGAACTATCAAATTTATTTCAAGCAATGGGTGTATCAGGATGAAAAGGGTTAAGCTCAATAATGAAACCGGTCCCTGACCAACACAACTTTCAACTGGTTTCCACTTATATTGCGTAAGGAGCGGTTTATGGTCGTTTAACAATTAGTGTCAAGCCACGCCAATTGTCACAGTGTGAGAGCAGTGCTGCACACAATAAATGAAATTGTCAGTACAGATCTATATTACATGTAACTGTTAACTCATTCTACCACAACACCGAAATCCTTAAATTTTGCCTTGTTTTCTGCAGACTGCATTGCAGTGCAGGACACAGATCGACCATGATAGTTCAAGGGTGATGCCAGAATAGCCCATAGGCGCCAAGCTATTCTGGCATCACCCTTGAACTATCATGGTCGATCATTATCTTCCTGCGGTATGTCTGGGTTAGACTGAGTTAACGGCAAAACTAAGCTAGTTTTCTAGTAGACATAACGACCTGACCGACACATAAAATTACAGTCCCAAAAACGCGTATAGTCACAGACATATCGGACACACTTCTGAGTTAATTCCCTAGTGACTAGCAGATCATGGGAGATAACCTCTGAAGGATGATAGGAAGGGTATGCAGAGTTGCCAACCCCAAATTTTTTTTTTCAGTAGTCAAAATGTAAAATTTCAGTAGTTTCATGACAATTTCAGTAGTCAATGCGCGTCGCTGCGATGCATTACTAATGTAACTATACACAACAAAGGCAGGCAGAATACACATGACATTTAATGACAAACAAAAAACACTGACAAAGTGCCATACTTGGAAAAGACTTGATAAGCACAGCAGCTTCATGACATACTTGCAATGCTGGACAAGCACAAGCTTCAATCTGGGGATCACTTAGACAGGGCAGTCCTCGTTGCTGCCTTACATTTCTTTAACACTGTATCTGACAGTTTCGTTTCATAGCAGGGCACACCCTGCATGTTGGTATCCGGAAACATTTTTTTGCACAAGTTGTTGAAATGGTCCGCTACGGATGCAGGTAGATTGTGTTCCGCTACAAAAGTGGTAAACAGCGTTTCAGTCCGGATGACAGATAAGTCTGTTTCTTTGAAAAAAACGGGAAGAGACTGAGATGGCACAAATTTTTCTGGATCACAATGGCTTCGGCTTTTGTGGCGACTTCCATTGACGTGCCGGGTCACATCATTTAATCCTCCATCAGACATGCCTACCCACAATTTGAAGTTTCAGTATTAGCCATTTGAAATTTCAGTAATACTATTAAAATTTCAGTAATACTATTACTATTGTTACCTATTATTTCTGCACTTTTTTTTATATTGTGCCTTTTATATTAGCACGAGCGCACAAATAAAAATGACACACATCACTGACCAGGACACATATAGTTTGCACATCTCTGTATTCGGTTAAATAATGGTTGGACGCCCCCCCCCCCCCTCTCGTCCACTTAATTTTTTTAATTTTTTTTTAAAAACTTGCACATAGCGAAATTTTCTGATCATTGCACTTAGGTCCAACCAAGGAAAAGCAGACACCGACAGGTTGGTTTAAATAAAGGGACGTAATCAAGCAAATTGTTCTAGCGTGCTTACTCCCCTTGTTATTGTTTTAATTTGACTAACTCCAACATTTACTTTATTTCTAGATTTAAAAGGCAACTACTATTAATGATAAATTAGGAAATCATATAAATTATTATTTTATGTACCAATTTAACAAAATAATTGCATTTTTTGACAGATTAGGATATCTTCTATTGTACAACTTCACCCACAGCTTTAAACTAAAATAAACACTTGGATTATGTTAACAACAACGATATTTATAATGCAGAGAAAAATTCTTATTATTTGGAAAAAAGAATACGGCATATACGACCTGTCGGTAACCTGTCACGGCCAACCACAGGACGACGAGTTTGTTTGGTGCATTCCAACCGGCTTCACAATCATTGGTTCAAAGCCTAACACGCACTGGAAGCTGTGATCAGTAACTTAGGTGACCTCGACTCGGCCGGCAGCCTACACTGTAGCCACAGGCGCTCAACGAACCATAAGTTTTTTTTTTAACTATTGATTTTGCTTTTCCGTAGTATTTTTACTACTTCCGTAGCTCCGTAGTAACACATCTACCGGAAATTCCGTAGTGGTTGGCAACTCTGGCGTATGCTTAAGCAGCTTTACAAAACGCACTCAGTCTGACATACGAAAAAATTTCAAACAAGTAGTGTGTTTCACAAATGATTGCTATCTGCGTCTGTCCTGTTTTGTTAGGCCACCGTTGTTCCTCAAAACATAGCTTGCTGCACATTCCACATGTTCCTAAAACAAAGCTTGCTACACAATTCAGCAATGTGGACGGCGCGATTTTTTTTTTAATCGGTCACTGACAAGACCCAGCACACGCTTGGTCCTTAAAACAAAGCTTGCCGCACATTTCACGTGCAACGTCCGGCAAGCTATCTTTGAATCCCTTTACTGCCGAGAAAATGTGAACATGATCCAACCGCAAAAGTCATAGATCCTCATGAGCCCCCGCGACTGCGGGTGCTCATGAAGATTTTATGCCTCTTGCTTAGAAAAGTTGTATCCATGTTTCTTAGACGTTTTTGACTTGTGGTCGTTGCCGAATGAACAAAATATTTCCAAAACAAAAATGTACGTACAGTTGCAGGGAAGGGGTTTAGAGAGAACGATGGGTCTGGACAGTGGCCAATTTCTTTTTGAAATGGCATAAATACTTTGTCCCCGTTTTTTATCAGATAAGCTGATTGAATAGGAACGCATACACACTATGACTTATGTGTTCATTTACAGACGATTGATTGATTGATTGTACATTGCTTAACGTCCCGACAGCAACAAGGCTTTCTCAGGACGTGCCTGCACTGCTTGTGAAAAAAAACAACTAAACAGAACATTGAACGTATGTCGCCAGCCGGTCAAATACATTAAATAAACCTAACACATGGGGCCTAAATAAAGCTAAGACCATTTAGCAACACACATCCAATATCAAGAGCTACAGGCAGCGCAGACAGTAGGGAGAGTTTTAAAAAGGCAAATACAGGTGAATGGACCTCGGGCAGACAGAAACACATGCCCCAGAATAGAGAGAAAAACTCACCCTGTGGGGCTGACCAGGGTGACCCTGGGAACTAAAAAGTACCTAACCCCACCCAAGTCCCCCAGGGCAGACCCGGGTGGGGTATTTACAGACGACAGTGATTGCTGATTTATGCAATCTTTCAAGGTGTCAGGCCGACTGCCATTCCGAAATTGTCCGGCAGGTAATAAAATCGAACGCTGACATGTTCAAACTTGCGTTGGGTGGGGTGCGGGGGGTGGGGGACAGGGGTGCGTGGCTGGGGGGGGGGGGGGGGGGGCATTTCCCTCAGCTTGCGGCACTTTCCAAGCCATACAGCGATCTGAGTCTTGACGAGGGAGACAACGGAGAATACACACACGCGTGCAAGGTAATGAAAATGTCCACACAGGCAATGACGAGGTGAAATGGGCGGACATTCGTCACTACGGCCGGGGGACGCCGGCAAAGAAACATGGGTAAACTTAGTGACCAGTTAAAACGGTAAAAGCATGTGCGGAAGCGAGGGAGAGTGAGTAAGGGGGTGGAGATCTGGGATGGGCGAGGAGGGGGGGGGGGGGGGGAAGGGAGCTCACTGTTTTTCACTGACAGCGATTCGGGGGAGACAACCGGTGTGGCAAGAGGGTTTATCAAGTCCGAAGTCACAGCCGTGTAACCTCCATCATCACATCGATAGTTACCGGCAAGAGACATAGAGTCACATGAGCCCTCAGGGGTTGTGTGACTATGCCTCTTGCTGGTAAAAATTGCACTGAGATTGAGAATCTCTTCATCATACACACGAAAAAAGAAAAGTTTGAGACCCCCACCCCGTAAAGAGTGGGGACTGCCAAGCTGTGTGGTGTGTGCCAATGTGAGATCAAACAGCAGCAGGCCAGGCTGTGTTTGCCTGTACTCTCTCCATGTCCCACGACTACTTAGAGCCTGGACTACGCTCCGCCGCCACGTCCACTTGTTTTTCAGAGGATTTAACGGCCGACCAGCCCCCCCCCCCCCCCCCCCCCCCCCCCCCGCGATCTGTTTCATCCGCGGCCCCTCTCCCCGTCAATCTGGCCCCACCATCCTCCTCCCATGGCTTTTATTTGTGTAAAGACGCGGTGAGGCAGGGAAGGGACACAGATCTCGCCACTAAATACAAAGCGACGGGAGCTTTGAAGCCGAGGGCGGATATCCCTCCCCCCCCCCCCCCCTTTCTGTTAAAACATAATAAAAAGATAAATAAATAAATAACGTGTTCTCCCCAAAGTGATGTCAGTTCTTTGTGGCTTTCAAATCAGTTTAACGCGAAGTTTAGAAAAAGTTTGCTACTGTTTGTGTACATACCCGAGTGTTCTCGGCCCTTGGGGGGGGGGGGGGGGGGGGTTAAAAAAAAAAGTGTATGTGTGTGTGTGGGTGGGGGGAGAGTGTAAAACTTGTGCTTCACCGACTGGAGCCCCCAGTTGCAAAAAAAGACCTTTCCAAGCCAGCAATTGTTAACCAACTGTCCCTCTGCGTTGCACACATGTTTGCGTGGGTTAAAATTAGCTCAAAACAATGCCGTTAGGAATAAGTCAGGCAGGTACTGGCTATTGAAAATTACGTGCAATTCGACACAGGTAACCGATTTGTCTCGGGTTAGACTGATCTGCATTGTACGTACAGGTACCTTAATTCTTTGCTCATCCCTCCCGATGCCTGCATCTCTGTCTCTTTTTTCCCCATCTACTTCCCGTTGCCCATCCCGTCCTTTGCCCAGGTTACAACTCAAACTGAAACATCGCCAACTTCACAAATCTTCAAGAGACATAGATCGTAATTAGCCCTCTCGATAAGCCGGGGCTCATGTCATCTATATCATCTATGCCTCTTGTTGCCCCACTTTGAATCTATTCCCCGAACAGGACGTTGCATCATTCAGTGACGCTGCGCGGCCACTGGGGAGGTCAAATTTGACCTGCCGAAACATGCAAAGCTTGCACACACTTTTTTCCGCTTTGCAATTAGCGACGTAGTGTAAACGTCCTGTGTGTAGCGTCCCACTGTCATTTTGCTGACATGCCCTCGGACCAAGGGCGAACGGCAAGGACTAGCACAGCAGTAAATACTTGAAACACGTGTGTATTGTTTCCGATGACGTTGCCAGCTCGCCAGTTAACTGTAAAAAATCTAAAATAAAGAATTGCATCAGGGCATAACATTCGGAAGAAACTGTCCAGTGTGCACAGCTGGAAGCTTAACTCTTTCACCTGAAGTGCCAAATACAGCAGGAAATAAATCGACCATAATAATTCAAGGGTAGTGCCAGATTAGCTTGGCGCCTGCTGGCGCCAGGATAATCTGGCACTACCCTTGAATTATCATCGTTCGCCCATCTCAGTCCCGGACCTTGTACACAGCTGTCAGGTGACACCTCGAAAATTTGGCAACTGCGGCCTTGGAGCTAAATGGGCTAAGAGATGCTTGAAACCGTATACCACTGACATCACCACACATTTTTTTTTTTTTAATGGTAACTGACTGAATTCATGTCACATGTAAGTGATCAACAATTACGCGCATGATAATAGCTCTCTGTTCCCATCTGCCGCGACACTGAGCCGGCTGCGGCCGAAAGATGCTAATCGGTAACACGTGACCCTTTCAACTCTTCGCCCCCTGATGACGAACGGACGGGTCGCGCCGTCACGTGGTTGAGTCACTAGGTGTAAAGCCACATGGCGTGTCATACCACGTCTTTCGGAGATAGATAGCATTAACACCTCATTGATGCCTCCCTCAATTCGCTGCAGAGTGGCATAGGAACCGGGGGCAGGTTGCATGAGTGAACTTAGTCCTGCGTCAGCCACTAAACAAGGTGTTCCGCTATTTCGGAGCACCTTGCTTAGTGGCTGGCGCAGTACGAAGGACACTCACGCAACTGTCTTCGGGGGTGGGGAGAAAACATTGGGGGAGGGGGGGGGGGGGGCGTCCCCCCCCCCCCACCCCCAACAATTTTTTTTTAGTCTAAAAAGTAACAGTAGTGTCAGACCACCCCCGACACCCCCAATAAAAAACCTTCGTACGCCAGCGCTAGTGCTACACTACACACAATCGATGCATGCGCCAACGCGAGATATTCAGATAACAATAATGTCCACACAAGTTTCCATTTGAAGACAGGTAATCAATCTGAGCAAAATGGACAATGTAAATGGGGTTTGTCAGCAAGAGGCATACATTATCATGACTCCCTGCAGTTAAAGGGGGGGGGGGGGGGGGGGCGAAGAGGGTGCGTCGTGAGAATCTATGCCTCTTGCATAATGAACTTTAAAGGGTCAATTCCAAAAAGTTTTAAGCTGACGCTCTTTCAACTTAGCTGGACTTCTGTCAGGCTGTTCTTCTGAGACCTTCTGTGACAGCAAATATCAGAGGAAACAAATGTTCAATGAGAATGTGCACCTGTGTTTGCACGAACGAGTCTCTGCGCATTTTTTTTTTTTTTTTTTAGGGTAGCAGATTTGAGGTGTTTTTCTGCAGAGTGTGCGATGGGAAATTGATTGATTGATTGTACATTGCTTAACGTCCCGACAGCAACAAGGCTTTCTCAGGACGTGCCTGCACTGCTTGTGAAAAAAAAACTAAACAGAAAATTGAATGTATGTCGTCAGCCGGTCAAATACGTTAAATAAACCTACAACATGGGGCCTAAATAAAGCTAAGACCATTTAGCAACACACATCCAATATCAAGAGCTACAGGCAGTGCAGACAGTGGGGAGAGTTTTAAAAAGGCAAATACAGGTGAATGGACAAAGGGTAGACAGAAAAACATGCCCCAGAATAGAGAGAAAAACCCACCCTGTGGGGCTGACCAGGGTGACATGACGGTAGCTAAGACGAGCGGTCCTAGCGTGACAAAGTGGTCGTTTGCGAGTGAAGTGCAAAGTCTCCTAGGCAGGAGAAGCGTAATACCACAATAGTCATGTAAAGCGGGGCGAGGCGGTGGGAGGGGGTTGATTGATTGTACATTGCTTAACGTCCCGACAGCAACAAGACTTTCTCAGGACGTGTGAAAAAAAAAGTAAACAGAATATTGAATGTATGTTGCCAGCCGGTCCAATACGTTAAATAAACCTACGACATGGGGCCTAAATAAAGCTAAGACCATTTAGCAACACACATCCAATATCAAGAGCAGTGCAGACAGTGCAGAGAGTTTAAAAAAGGAAAAATTAAGGTGAATTGATCAAGGGTAGACAGAAACACATGCCCCAGAATAGAGGGGAAAACCCACCCTGTGGCTGACCAGGGTGACCCTGGGAACTAAAAACTAGTTAACCCCACCCAAGTCCCTCAGGGGAGACCCGGGTGGAGGGAGAGAGAGAGAGAGAGATTAGGAAATCAAGTTAGTTGTTACCCGGCAGGGCTGGTCTACTTTGGACACAAACTGTCTTCACTTTCCCTCGCCCGCGCCGGATCAATCAGTGGTTAAGCGGGGTGGGGTGGGGGGGTGTGTGGGGGGTGGTGGTTGCTGAACGACAATATAAAAACGGTATACTGTTCAGGAGCTAAAGGCGCGTGCTTCCAGGGTTTAAAAAAAAAATCGAAAAAAAGGTGGGGGGTGGGGGTTTGAGAGAGAAACAAGGCGTGTGCTTCCAGGGTTCGGAGAAATTGATAAGCGGGAGGGTGCTTCCAGGGTCCCAAGATACCTAAAAGCGGGGCGGGGGGTGCTGCAATAACATTACCCCCCCCCCCCCCTTTTCTCGGACCATGTTGTGGCCTGGTAGTGAAAGAATGATTTTTTTTTTAAGCCGAGTGGGTAGTGCTGTAGTACCAAGCACCGCCCCCCCCCCCCCCCCCCCCGATCCGGCCCTGCTAGTTTCCGAGTCAGTCTGTAAATGACCATAAACCGTCAATGATCCCAGCCAAATAACCCTACAATTACCGTATTATGTGACTCGTCATAAAAGTCTATCAGTTTCGGGAGTATGACCTTTCAAGCACAAAGGTGACCACACTCTGTTATAACATAATGAACTATAATGGGGACCAGAGTGTGTCGACAACTAAACGGGGGAGTGGCAGGGGACAGGGTGGAGGGTGTGGAAGAAAAGGGGATGGGACTCAGTTGAGAGGACTCGAGGACAAAAAAGGACATGCCTACCCTGTGGCACGAGAGGACCATCATGGCCATTACCTACAGTGACTGATTGCCATGAATATCTCAAAGGTTTACACCGAGAATAAATATCGCGAGTTGCCACACAAAATCGCAACCAAGTAGCTGTTCTGGTGCGACATGTCTACGGGGCAAAGATGGTCGCTTGATGTCCGTCAAACCTGAAACTGTGTATACTGTATGGCAAAACTCGGAACACCAGTAATCAATCGGGGAAACGTTAACCCTTACACTTTCAGTACGTAGACGCAGAGTAAAATGTCTTATATTACCGAATAATCATATTAATTCGAGGAACAGGAATATAAGCATCAGCGGGGGCTCATGAGGTTCTTTGCCTCTTGCAGCGGAGCCGATTTCAAGCATTTATACTCGGACAAACAAAAAAACCCATAACGGACGACTTTATTGCCGCCAACAGAGTAGCAGAAACGATGTATGTGTTTGGTGGTCTCCGATTCTGGAGCTTACGTTACGACCAATAGCAGCCACAGATGCTCGTGAGAATCTACCCCTCTGTCAGAATTATGGAGGGGGCTTTTCACATGACATGATAAGGGACGGTATTGGGCAATGCCAGGTCGGCGTTCTTCCGGTAAAGTGGTAAAGACTTTGAAAAACCCCACGGACGTTATGTTACGATCGTGTGAAGGCAAAAGAAAGTCCACTTGTGAAAAGTACGATTTTCATTGTATTACAACGAAAATCTCTGCTTTTCACAACAACAAAAAATGGACTTAGTGTCTTGCCAACACAGGGCTGACTGTCTAGGCTAGACTTTCACCTGCGGGCTGAACCAACCCTCAACGTTTGATTTGCGATGCGAAGATCTACGGATACATATTGTAGGACTCCCAGGGCTGGGTGGCACAGTCATCACTGAGCTATTTTAAATTTTGAACGCACTACGCAATGTTAAGCCCCAGGGCTGAATAAAATCTACACTCTGAGACGTTCCGTCTTTTTTTGTCGGCGTGATTACGTGCCAGTGCTGGTGTGTGATTTTGGACCTTACGGCTTCCTAGTTGCGGGCTGGCATGTCGATAACATGATGTACTTCCGCCTAGACGCCGCCGTAAACAAAAACTTTCATTCAGATGCATCTGAACCAGAGTACTGTCATGAATGGGTGACGGCACGTAGTTTTCCGTGTTCAATATTACTATTATTACACTACGTCAAACACTGTAAACTCCACACACACACACGGACACGAGGCAAACAAGAGATGTAAATTTCCAGTTTTGGTTGCGTGGGGAACCCCGCCGTAAACTTTGCAGGTTCAGTGGTGGCCTTTGCTACGTCAGCCACCCTCAGGTAAAAACGCTGACGTGCTGAGGTGAGTAATCAAATAAATTATGATAGAGACATCAATCTCTTGATGAACAGTCTCCAACTAAAGGTGCGATGACTGATGTTTGAAACGATCATACGCCAATCTTGTGCACAGACACGCTGTGGTCTTTCACAAGTCCCACTGCTTTGTTGTGGGACTTCTTGAATACGTTAAAATAGTTTGCAAGTAATGCTCAATTATCTTGCTCAGTTGTACTCATTCGAGACGTGTCGCATGCGGATAGGCGGCAATTCGCCGCTTATTTGGATGTGGTACGTCTCGAATGTGTTAACTCATCAACAACTTCGTCTCTCAATGTAAACAGACATTGGCAATCCTGTATCTCAGTCTGTATCTCGGTCAATGCCGCTTTCAGCATGCCACCAGTGGCTCTCCCAGCCGGAGTCTGGTTCAAGTTCTGGCATTTTCATGAATGGAATGGCATGGACGTATGTGCTGGGCTGTGATTTTGAACCTTGCGGCTTCCAGTAATGACCAAAATCACAGACCAGCACACAGTAACGATACAGTTTCCGAACAATGCCCTGAAACGCGGCATAGATTTTTCAGGACGGCCCCGCAAACCAAGAAGCTCACGATATGGCCTCCTACATAACGTGGGATTCTTGGTTCGCAGGGCCATAATGAAGCCCTTGTGCTGACTGAATATCTATAACGTCTGTGTCTCTCGGACGGACGAATTAATGAGAGTTTCGGTCATCCATAATGTCCCAATACCTTATCTGTCTGGGGCCAGTCTGGAATTCTGGAAAATCTACGGAACAGCTGGTGACGAACTCATGACCCAGCAAACGGCCTTGCGGCTTTGAAGCCAGTGATGAAATGGTACTCAACTACCTGGCTTATCTCAGTGTCGAGGGAAGGGGGGCGGGGGGGCGGGTGTTGTCTATCTGGTATCCTAGAAAATCTACTGAACGCATGGCGACATCCTCCTGGTGAGACTGAAGCATGAGGCCGGGCAACAAAAAAAAAACATCATTATTATTTTGATATACATGTACACGTATATACAGAATTTAGAGTTAGACAAAGTGTACTCTATTTGATGCCCTCGACTTCACTGACTAACGTGTCACTATTTCGGTTTTTGTTTCCAGACGAAAATAGGGGTAGCATTAAAGACCGTGACTCCTGTGTCAACAAGATTACATACATTAATGTAATAGCAGGCATCAGAACTGTTCACCCAAAAAAAATCTGAAAACGGCGATTTTGAAGAATTGTAGAGTTATTTAAAGCCATTTCTGGACATAAGAGTCAAAGTGTATTAACTAGCACATGAAGAATCTGAAAATCGCCGAAAATCGGACAGTTCTGATGCCTGAAGGTCAAATAAAACAGTTAAGTTGTCACTTTCACGACGAGCAACTAATTTCTCCAAGTTCCAGTAATGACTTTCAAGGGAAGTAAAGCCCGTGCATCTTTTAACCGAGTTCAACTGAATATACACCACACAATCACTGAAACTAAATGTCAACGACTGTCTGACCTCAACGGCAGTTAACTTTTCAGTCAGTGAACTATGTCCGCAAGAGCCATACATCCTCATGAGGATCAACGGCTCGTGCAGACGGCACTCAGTTGGTATTAGTGCTATTCTAACAAAAGAGGTTAACGGACGTTCCAGCACCCTTTTCAATGACATTTAAGACTGCGCGACTATGTGTGTATGTCATGGCTCTGACGCGACATGACGTGATGGATTACGGACACGTTTGCTATCGGTATAAATTTAATTGTCGTGGCACACACAAGCGTTAATCACCTGCATGTACATGTATGTATACACGTTTTCCGGCAACCGCATTGAGATAGTCAACGACCTGAACTGCATTAAGGGCTAAATAAACAAACCACACAAAAAAAGACTTATGTGCTTGCTTATGCATGTTTGTCCTAGCTATAAATGACCAAGACCGAGCCAGTCGCAAATAAGCATACAGGCTCGCTTATTTGTGTACAAACCATTGTGTCCTGAGGAGGGAACAAGTCATCATCTTAATGCTGATTTACAGACAGCTATAAAAATGTAGCAGGGGAAGTCCGACGTCATAAATGTAATTCACTAGAACCGCAGTACATGTCTGTATTTCTTATTCCTGAACTACCCAGCGCGCAAAGGCCGCAGGGCCGACGGTCTTTTGCGCATTGGGTATGTCCGTCCGACCCTATCAACAAACTTAAAATGATGATCGGACGTGTTGTTAACGTTAATTTGTAGCGCAACAAGTTATTCGGTGAACACGCCCACGGTAGACGAAAGCGACCTCTTCAGTCCAACCTGACCCCGGAACGATTTCAAGAGACAAATTAGTTCTCGGAATCGAATGAATGTCAACATCAAGTGAATTTTATGATCATGGGTTTTGTTTAACAAACGTCTGAATCATTTCTATAACTTTAAAATTAGGTTTTATGTAATGTCTAATACTATATTATGGTTTAATCCGGTGGCTGTCGTTTTTGCTTTTCGTTAGGTGATTCCCACAGGAATCACCTCGACAGAAAGCGTTACGGACAGCTAAAAAGTTAATGAATCAGCACAGTTTGCAAGATGGCTATGCTAGGCGGCATACCGGCACAATGTTATGGGTTCTCCGTTACTCGAGGAATGCTGAGCATCTGCTGTGCGGCTACAAGTGAAGCCCCCCCCCCCCCCCCCCAAAAAAAAAAAAAAAAAAAAAAAAAAAAAAGGGATGAGGCATCTGAAATATTTGTCTTGTCGATTGATCACCTTAACGAGCGTAACATGTTGAAAGTACTATGAGATATCCCCAAACTGCCCTCGCCCAGACTCAGTTAAAATTGCTCCGGATTGCGAGTCCCACGAGCTAGGCAAGTCAGTAAGACTAAAAAGTATGCGATTCTCACGCACGATCTGTACCGTATGGTACCCAGATATATATATATATATATATATATATATATATATATATATATATATATATATATATATATATATATATATATATATATATATATATATATATATATTTACAGTCAACTTCACGCTGATTGCGTAAAAACATCGCTGTGAAAATGGCGTTTCTCGCCCGCAGCCTGTGTAGCGCGGCACAGATGTCCGAAGCACCCTGACTGTGCAACGCATCAAGCAGGACAGCCACTGACAACATGGGGAGAGATGCATCACCCAGATGTCAAAACACTCGACTTTTACATAATAGTGCAACCATCTGGGGTCAGCTGCATGAGTGAGCTTAGTCCTGCGCCAGCCGCCAGTAAGCAAGGTGCGGATGCGTGAGCTTAGTCCTGCGCCAGCCACTCAGCAGGATGCGGCGCACCTTGCTTAGTGGCTGTCGCAGGACTGCCTAAACTCACTCATGCAACCGGCCCCTGGACGTTATTAGGACTGACGAGTCCAAATTCCCAGGATGCATTTTAACCCATTCAGTCCCTACAAAAACTGTGGATCGACTATAGCTGTTAAAGGGTGGCAACGCCAGTTGTTGTCAACACACTACAATTGAAATGAGGGGGAGAGTGGCAAAGCGAGTCAGACCATGTCACATTACAAAATGTGTGTCACGACATGACAGTTAGGTCAGCTAACGGGCCACCAGCTGGAAGAAGCGCGGGTACGACTTTGGGAAGCATAACCAACTCCGGGCCATCTATTCTGCCCCCCCCCCCCCCCCCCCCCCCCCCGTAACACTACATGTTAATGATCATCAGTCTTTATTCCGCGATTGTGTCGGACAATGAAGTTTTCAACTCATTATACGACCATGGGGAAGTGACGTGTATGCAGAAGGACTCAACTACGTATGATGTCACCGACAGTGAGAGATGGTCTCAGGCCAGCTCAGGTGTTTGTAATTGATGTTGAAAGAAACGCGACTTGTCGTAAAGTCGGCAAGACGTTTACGACCGGAAAACTTGTAAATGTTTCCCCAAATGCAGCCAACGCCGAAAACTGAACAGTCCCGTTCTCTTCATTATCAGGGTGTAATTGTGTATATATTTATTTTCGAAGAGCACAGTCCCGGTTTGGGTGGGCCCGTGGAGCGTAAAAACTAATCTAGGATTATATATATATATATATATATATATATATATATATATATATATATATATATATATATATATATATATATATATATATAATAGAATATATATATATTATATCTGTCTGTCGACACATTCCAGGATCAAATTCGCAAACGTTTGTCGTTGAACCTGGGGGTAAAACGCTGACTGTCGGTAACCTAATGCGCAAAAGGCCATCGGGCCGACGATGGCCCGCGCACGGGCCAACAGCGGCCCGATGGCCTTATGCGCATTGGGAATGCTTTTAGAAGAGGTAATTCCTTTCGAGAATCACCTCAACCGAAAGCGATACCGACAGCCAAAATGTTAATAGGCTAACTGCCGGTAACCCAATTCGCAAAAGGCCATCGGTTAACTCATTCTACCCTAGACACGCCACAGCAAGATAAAGATCGACCATAATAGTTCAAGGGTGATACCAGAATAGCTTGGCGCCTATGGGCGCCAAGCTATTCTGGCATCACCCTTGAACTATCATGGTCGATCTGTGTCCTGCACTGCAATGCAGTCTTCAGAGAACAACGGCAAAAATTTGTGGATTTCGGTGATGGGGTAGAACGAGTTAATCCCCGCACCATACTAAGATGTACCTTTCAGTAGTGAAACTAAGGACTGGCAAGTGAGGAAAGTAGAAAGCACTACACGGCTATGCTAAACAAATACGCCAATGACCTCTACTGAGTTGAACAGTACGTCGTAAAAACTTCAGCTGCCCCAAATGTGTCATACGTGTATACGATCGCTGTTACCTATGCTATCGCATTCTACCCACGGGTACTTGGCGTCTCTTTCCATTCCTCAGCCAAATCATGATTCTGAGAACCGTTTCACAGTACTGTAACACTAAGGCGAGGAAGATGGACCGACCGGCCGCAAATAGCATGTATCTATATAGACTTTCACTTGGTTTCCTCTTTTGTAACATGTACAATAAATTAGCGTAACATGCTGGAGAAGTTTCAAACCACTGATAAGCGTCAATGACCTCAAGAGTAGTGCCTGATTAGCTTGGTGCCTGAACAGGCGCCAAACTAATCAGTACTACCCGTTAGCTATCGCGGATGTCAGCTAACCTATTTCCTTGATTACACTGTGAAAGGGACAGTGGGCCTATCGTAAAGTACCTGGAGATGTTCGTGATAGGATGTACAAGTATATCTGAAGCGCAGGGCTCGGACCTGTTATTTTAGATCTACTACAGCAAGAATAAAGTCGATCAGTCCTCTGATAGCGTCGTGAAAATCGGAAGCTGATTTATAGCTAAGTGCTGACAGTTCCGGTTTGCGCGATGAGCATTAAAAGCTGTGAACAAGGAGTCACACATCAGCTGGTGCGTGCAGTGACAGTTATTTGATTGTGCAGCATAAATTAAAACGAATTTTAGTCGGTTCTTGTAAGCAGTCTTCAGCTTTTCACGATCCACCACTCTGAAATTGTTTAGGTGTGAAGAGAGGAGGGAGATCTGGGGGTCAGTGTAGTGACCACACATCATTCACACCAGTTGTTACTGGTCAGTGTTGAAAAAAGAGGCGAGATTAACTCATTCAGCCCGACGCACGTATTTCCCAAATTTTGGAGGCGTCGCCGGGCTAACGACTATGCACCAGCTGCAGGAGATGATCGACCATGATAATTCAAGGGCAGTGCCAGATTAGCTTGGCGCCCACAGGCGCCAAGCTAATCTGGCACTGCCCTTGAATTATCATGGTCGATTTATCTCCTGCTGTAGTGCGTCAGAGCTGAATGGGTTAACCTCTTGACTGCCGCTGACTATATCTTTCGGCACAATAGACGCGCAGTTACGTGCTTGCCACCGAGCGATACCGTCAGTTGCAGTCATGGGGTTAACCAAGCCGGAATTTTACATCTGCAAATCTTTCTCGCAGTAACGGACAGATGTACAACACAAGCCTATAACTCGCCTACGCCTTTTTTTTTTTTTTACGCCTACAAAATAATGTGTTATCGGTCAATCAAATTCAGTGACAATGAGTCATCAGGGACACGCAAAACTGAAAGCCTCCAAGTCTAAACACTTATCTTAGTTGATAATAATAATAAGCGCATTAAATTGATGATAATTTATCTGCAGTGTACTAAGACGTCCACGCTCGCAGCGCTAACACTGTAGAAACCTTATGCCAAAAGGCCGCAGGGACAGGCACCGCTGTAAGAGTGACCACTGACCGAGCAAACCAAACCGCCGCGGGCCAGTCCACCGGTTATCGCAACCGCCACGCTTCATAGCTCAATTCACCACCATCTAAAAGCGGCACAGATCGCAAACTGTGCTTACTGCTGGCACACAAGACCCATTTAGCAGAATGTGTGGCCTTCTTCCCCAAATTTGGGAGGTGTTGCTGTTGTGGAGGGCCGCGTAAAAGCTGTGAGCTTCAAAGACCACCAGGCGTCAGTTGCATATTCAGCTTAGTCCTGCACTAGCCACTATAGCGGAACACCTTGCTTAGTAGCTGGCGCAGGACTAAGCCCACTAACGCAACTAGTTGCAGGGGAACAAAGAATGGCAACTTGAACACCACCCCCCCCACACACACACACACACTTTGGCCATACACATCCAGGTGTTTTTTTTTTTTTTTTTTTTTTTTTTTTTTATCTCAGGATAAGAATGGAGGCAGGTCTTTTCACGTACAGCGCATAGATTCTCATCTTCCACCAAAGACACTGTACACACAGCATCTATGGACCTACTGCGGCTGCAAGGGGTACATGAAACTCTTGTGTGTCAGTGGACCGAGTTGTATACATTGGGGCATAGGTGCACGCGACGCGTTTACATGATATGTATATTCGGTTTATATCACTCAAAGTGTCCGCACCAATAGCTGCGAAAGTATCGTATAGCGTTGCCGCCGGCAACGCTATACGATACTTTCGCAGCTATTGATGCGGACAACTTGAGCGAGTTAAAGACCCACAATCAAAACTTTCGTTGTGGGGGATTGAAAAATGATGACACGACAACTCAAGCACGTACACCCCTCGCCAACAACAATGTGTAAACACGGCACACTGGACATGACACTGGTTACCTCCCTCGATACGGGCGCCACGCATGCGCGGAGGATCATCGAGGAAGGCAACCAGTGTGACTGGGCATCTCGGACAGATGGTACACTTTGCGCGAAAACACAGAGGGATGTTTGGCGGCAACGTACATGTACATGGATTGTGACACTGACATTGGTTGTTTTCCTCGATTCGCTACCTCCGGCTAAGCAGTAGCGAATCGAAGACGCCGGGACTGACAACCAGTGTGAGAGTATAGAACATTGAAACAAATACAGTGACTAGCCCGTACAAGCCTCGCGGCTTAGGACGCAGCCACTGACCTGGAACGTCTTTATTGTGATTGCAGTGTTGATTTTAGGAAGAGGGAGGCGGGAGGGGGTAGCGGTAGCAAGTGCCGGTTCAGGCCCTGTTATTAGTCGGATGCCTGTGCGATATTAAAGGACTGAAAGATATTCAAACTCCCGCCTTTAGTGTCACACGCAAGTAAAATATGTTAAAAGAAAACAACTTCAGTTAGTGACAGATCAAAATCATTTTCTCGACATGGACACTTGAACGCACAAGTGCTCAAACTGAGTAAATTTACACAAACTCAACGAACTCTGTAAATTATAATACAGATCCCAGACAATGATGTAGTGTAGTACTAATCATAGTCAAATAGACTAAATACACATGCACACATGACGCGGATATCAATGGCGCGTAAAAAAAAAAAAAAAAAAAAAAAAAAAAGGGTTATGCTTAAATCACTAACTTGACCTATCCGCACCATGTCCGACCGACTGGAATGGCGTTGTGAATTTACATCGTAATACTACGCCGGTCTCACTGATCTGCATGACGACTGAGTTTGCCGAGAATTCCTGCGTAAGCCACTACGCAAGGTGCTCTGCTAAAGCTTGCGCAGGAATTAAGCTCGCTCATATGTGTGACCCCAGTGGTACAGTGGTAGTAGTAGTGGCCATGGTCTTCACGACATTTGTGGTCCACATGTGCTCAGTTACACTTACAGCTTCCAAACTATTCTCGTGTTACACGGTACATCGAGTACACGTATCTGTGCTTCTTTGTTTGAACGCCATTTCACACGCAGCCAACGGTACTGTAAAGAGTACCGATGGCTGCATGTACAACGGGGTTAAAGACATCAGTGACTTCATTTAAAAAAAAAAAATACCGAAGTAAATCCCTTGATAAGTCCCGCCAAAAATACCGCACGCACATCAGTCTTGATTCACTGATACTATAGTGATACACAGCAGTACTAACAAGAAAAAATCATGACACACGTTTCAGCCAGCAACAAAGCAACGAAAATTCAAACTGAAATGTAAACGGAGAGAATGTAATCAAGAAAAGATCAAATAGCGGAATGAAAGAGCGAAAGCAGCATAAAGAAAAGTGTGAAGGAAAAAAGTATAAAATTGTACATACGACATTGTGGCTTGTGTTCAAATCCAAGCTCGCCCAACAGTGGCAATCCCACCGCGGCGCACAAACTTTCTTGAAGAGTGGCCGAAATCTGACGAAAGAGTGGTCAAGGCTTACTCCAAAGTCTGACCACCACTGATCCGAAAAAACAACGCGCCACGTCAGTCCGTGTAGTAGAGCAAAGCAAAGCGTGCGTGGCTGGCTGGCGGTGATACAGCGTGCTCGCTTGCGTCCCCAGTGTCGGCTTTCTCCGTCACGTGGTCTCAGCCAATCACAGTCTGCGTCTGAAAAACACCCAAAACACCGTCCGTGAAGGTGTGCGCTCACGGCTTGTCAGTAAAACTTTTAAAGGTACGCTTAGAACTGCTCAAGGGAACAGTAAGACTGTTATAAGTTTACGGCACTTGCAGTGGTCTCTCTATTTACTGTTCTAATTCCAGGGCTAACATTTTCAGTGTTTCTTATTGGTTTGGGACACAGTTGGCTTTATTCGTTGAAAACTGAAACTGAGCCCGCAGCCGGGCCCGCTCCACCATGTGACGGCGTATAAACATTGCCCCTTTGAATTCAAGTTGCAGCTTTGGCCCGGAGAGATTTCCGGCCTCGTGGACGGACGGCCGAGCCATGCCGAAAAATAATAGTCCCCGCCTCACGCCAAAGGGACCTCCGGCACTGCGCGGCCTGGGCTGTTAGCAAGACGAGACATAGATTATCATGAGCTGCTGCGGCTGCAGGGGCTCATAATAAATTGTCTACGACTCTTGCGGATGGATCCTGAAAGAGTTGACCGAGTGGTATGAAACCGAGAGCAAACGTTGCGCATTGGCATCCGTGTTGAGTACTTTACTATAGGGCTCGGAAAGTTCCCCGCGTTGCCTAGCCGGGCAGCGCCGTCTGCGCGTCAGTCAACCGGCCGCCATCTTAAGACAGTAGCGAAGTAGTGTTTCAACACGTTTTTCTTCATGTTTCTTCATCTTTGGAAACAAACAAAAACAGATTCTGGTTAGCGGTTTCCTACGGTGATGGCAAGAGTTGCTGTTATTGCCTCAGTATAGCACGTCAGGACTTTCCTGACATTGTAGCAGCGATTTCCCTATGAGGGCCTTAATATAGTCGCGAATCCTCTCAAGATGGCCGCCACGACTAGCGTGAGTGATGACGGCAGCTTCCCAAGCCCTATACGGTCAGTGTGGTCACTGAGCGATTCAAAATGTGAATAATGTGCGCTTTACTTAGGTATGCCTGGTACACAGTTACGGCGTTCAACGAAATTTAACGAAACAAAACAAGTTCCAGTAGAGCTCACTACTGACTTGTCATAAACTGGAAAAATTTATATCCCTTATTGATCCCTTATCAAGTTACAAACTATTTTCTCTTTTTCACACACACCGTACATGTACAATGTAACTTGATGTTGTGTGACCCTCGCAGGACCTAAAGCGTGTTTTTTTTTTTTTTTTTTTTTTTTAAGTGCTAGCTCCAAACAGCAGTCCGATGATGACAGTTGCGGTCAGCTCAGACTGAGTTTCAGTATTAACAAATGACACAGGATCAGCGGATACCAGATCACAAAGACAGATCTGCCACCCCGCCAGCAATTACCCTTTACAGTCCAGTCCCGCCCATCATTTAACGCCGCCTGATTGAGTACACGTCTGCACATCTCTGTTTCATAATCAGTTGAATATATTAATAATAATAATAACTATTCAAGCAATTAGTAGTAATATTATTATTAATAGTTATTACTATATTATTATTTCTGTAAATAGCAACTAAATCTGCCAGTTCAAGATACAAACGGTAAATAACTGCTAAGCTCATTAAAGGCCTCAGGCAGACGTTACTACGTCACAGTTGCTCTCCCACCGTGCGGCCGGCACGAAGTGAGAATGAACTCAGTGACACCTTGGTGACATGACCTAGACAGGTGCCGTACAACCTCCCCCCCCCCCCCACCCACTCCCCTTTTTGTACACCTTCTCTCTCTCTCTCTCTCTCTCTCTCTCTCTCTCTCTCTCTCTCTCTCTCTCTCTCTCTCTCTCTCTCTCTCTC
This sequence comes from Semisulcospira habei, assembly GCA_036245525.1. NCBI lineage: Eukaryota > Metazoa > Mollusca > Gastropoda > Semisulcospiridae > Semisulcospira > Semisulcospira habei. The sequence continues at coordinate 127,377,704 of BTPG01000008.1, forward strand.
TCTCTCAGTCTACTTGTGCGACACAAGCCACAGAGAGATTTCAATTTTCATTAGGAAAATGTAAATTTATCCTCTTTAAAATCAGTATTTAACAACATTTATTAACATTTAAAATTGAAAATGTATTGTACTTATCATAACCGCGTTTTATTTTACATTTGTTGCCTTTCAAACAGAACACCGCCCCCACCCCTATCTACCCTGACCCCACGCCCGTATTTATATGCTACATAGGCAACTTTGAAGGGCCGGGGAGGGGGGGGGGGGGGGGAGAGAGAAAATCATAGCGTGCATGCCACCACGGTCTCAAAAGAATGCCTGGTAGAGAATATAATGTACTGTCAGTACTCTGTGAAATACGAAGGTCTCATTTTTCACCCCTGATAAAATCTTCTATCTAACAAACATATAGATGTGCATAAATAATTTTGAGTCCGTGCAAGAGGCATAGATTTTCATGAGCCGTTGCGTACGCAGCGGCTCATGAGAATCTGTGCCTCTTGCAGATTAAATACTAAATGCTTTAAAAAAAAAATGAAAAAAAAAAAAGGCGGTGACTCAAGTGTGCAGTGTAGTATATATATTTTACACTCTTTGGGCCTGCGAGCCTGAGTTGTCAAAGTTGACAGTATAGAGTGCTATATGACGCGATGTATGTAAATCCTGTACACTGACGTACTACCATGTATACGAATGCATGTTATTTTTTGTTTCTCGTGTGACCCATCTCTCTCTCTCTCTCTCTCTCTCTCTCTCTCTCTCTCTCTCTCTCTGTCTCACTCACTCACTCACTCACTCACTCAGTCACTTCACTCACTCACTCACTCACTCACTCACTCACTCACTCACTCACTCACTCACTCACTCACTCACTCACTCACTCTCACTCTCTCTCTTTGTTATTTCAGTCATTTCTTTAGTTCAGTTATTGTCTAATCTTGAAAAGTGAGTTAGCATGATAGCCTTTCAGAAGCAGTGATGCATGACACTCACTCCAGAAATAATCGCATTGTCATTGGTTAGTTCGGGGTTTAACGTCCACGGCACCGAGGTGATAATGGACGGGCCTGACGGGCGAGCTATCTATCTATTGCATATGGAGTACGCACTGAACTCTGATCAATTCAGGGGCACTACAGTTCCACTTTGATTTACCACGACCTTTCAACAGAGATGCGATTGACCAAGCCCGTCTTTTCCCCCTGGATTGCCTGCGAGTCCAGCTACCGAACCCGCGACCCGACGATTCCCTTCGCTATCTTTCGCTCCGAAGCATAACCGCCTGAACTATTTCGGGCTCTATCATTGTCATCAAACATCGATAAATTGTATCATGCATATCTGTGTGTGTGTGTGTGTGTGTGTGTGAGGGTGTGTGTGTGTGTGTGTGTGTGTGTGTGTGTGTGTGTGTGTGTGTGTGTGTGTGTGTGTGTGTGTGTGCGCGCGCGTGCGCGGAGACCCTGCGGCAATAACTACACGTGTGTACTGGAGAAGGACGGGCAGTTATTTCAGGTTTCACGACGAAATGTGTTTGATTGATTGATTGAGTGTGTGTGTGTGTGTGTGTGTGTGTGTGTGTGTGTGTGTGTGTGTGTGTGTGTGTGTGTGTGTGTGTGTGTGTGTGTGTGTGTGTGTGCGCGCGCGTGCGCGGAGACCCTGCGGCAATAACTACACGTGTGTACTGGAGAAGGACGGGCAGTTATTTCAGGTTTCACGACGACTCGCCCACAGGGTGTCTTGATTTCAGTCTGATACGTGTAATGTAGGATCCCTTTGATTTTATAGGTGTGTTCTCACACTCCATCCTTACACGCTTGTGGAACGCTGGAGTTATAAACGTGGGACTGAACGGACCCACAGGCAGTGATGATACTTGCGAAATCGATCGCCTCTAAAACTGACACGGGTAGTAGGAAATAGAACATTCGTTCGTGCTATTTCCTTTATATTGCTGAGCAAAAGAAATGCCGGCGACAGTTTTGGAATCACCGGAAGCACTTAAGTTAGTGTTTCCGATGATTCCAAAAGTGTTGCATTTCTTTTCGTCAGTAGTAGTAGTAACCCGTGCTATAGATTTGATCCATTAAGCAAACGATAATCCCATGCCTGTGGGCTTATCAGTGATCAGTCATTCTTCGCTAATACACAAAAATCCATGTGATTACAACATATCGATTACATTTTCCGTATGATGATTTCTCTGCAGGAAATACGAAATCAGCGAAGCCACACACTGACAGACAGCGACAGTATTTCAGACTTTAACCCGTTCATTGCCGAGGGAAACTGAACACCACCCGACTTCAAGAGGTATAGATCCTCATGAGCCCCCGCAGTTGCGGGGGCTCATGACTCGAGGATCTATGCCTCTTGCTGAGGCCAATTTTTATCCATGTTCCTTTCACAGCTGGGCTTCATTGACGTTGAACACCCTATGCGTCAAATGGAAGTGATGGGGTTAATTTACTAACAGGTAGACCTAAAAAAAATTTACCACTTCCCACCGAACTGACAAACACATGTGGGTATTTGGTTACACCTCAATATAATTATGTGATCTGCTATGGCCGTCTTTTTCACACAGCCGGTAAACTCACCCAAAAGTCATAACTGATTTGAATAAGTTAAATTTTAGTAACTTACATTTTAAAGTCTCCCCTACTGACAACTGATAATCATCTTCATTTATTCACGATGACACAGCGGCACTCTAGATCGCCGAGCTGAGACTGAAATTCGGGGACAACTTTGGAAATGGCCTCGCGCTAGGACCATATATATGGCGTTGAGGCGCGTCCCCTGGGTGGTGGATAGGGAGTCCCTCGCGAGAGGGGTGCATCAAATGAAATAAGGTGCCGTGAACCAACATGGTCTAAGGGAAGGTGACCCCGACAGAAAACCCCTGGTCCTCCTAGTAAGGGGGTTGGGCGTGGGGGTAGCTTCCCCACCCTGCAAATAAGGAAATAGCTACAAAAACGCCGACGAAAAGACAAACAGCAATTCCTTTCCTGGAGGAGGAAGGTTCTTCTACCAGAAGATTTATGACATCCTGTGGTGAAAGCCGGAAGTCTTCGGAAGCCACAGGACCGAGCCGCCTCTCTCTATCCAGGGACACAACCATGGGCACAGAGCGACAAGGCCGCACTAGATAGCAGCGGAAATGCAAAAGTACAACCTTTCCCTGCTAGGTATCAGTGAAGCCAGATGGACGCAGTCTGGCCAGAAAAGGCTGTTAAGTGGGGAGATGATTCTGTATTGAGGTCATGAAGAGGAGAATGCCCCCCATACAGAAGGAGTAGCATTCATGCTGTCACCAGTGGCACAGAGAGCGCTGATGGGATGGGAACCTCTTGGGCCAAGAATTATCACAGCAGCCTTTAGAACCAAGAAAAAGATCAAGCTGAACGTCATCCAGTGTTATGCGCCCACTAATGACAGTGACGAGGAAGAGAAACAACAAGAGTTCTATGACCGACTCCAGAGTGCTGTGGACAAATGTGCGGAGCGAGACATCACCATCGTCATGGGCGATTTTAATGCCAAAATAGGGGAGGACAACACCGGATACGAAGAGGTGATGGGGAGACAGAGACTAGGGAGATGAGTGAGAACGGGAAGAGGTTTGTAGACTTTTGTGCTCTAAACAGACTTGTCATTGGAGGCAGCATCTTCCCACACAGAAGAATACACAAAGCAACTTGGGTCTCACCTGACCATTCTACAGAGAACCAAATAGACCATATCTGCATTAGCAAGAAATTTAGAAGATCCCTTCAAGATGTTCGAGTGAGGAGGGGAGCAGATGTCGCCTCAGACCACCATCTGCTTATCTTAAGAACTCAGCTCAAGTTAAAGAAAAGCTGCACAGAGACAACAAGAAGACAGCGCTATAATGTAGGCCTCCTGAGAGAGACTGGAGTAAGAGAAGAGTTCAAACTGGTGCTGTCCAACCGGTTTCAAGCGCTACAGGAGCTAGTAAATGAAGAGGAGGCGGTCACCACAGAGCAGCAGTGGAAGGCAGAGAGGCGCTGAACTCAACCTGCAAAGACACTGTAGGGTTCACAAAACACCATCACAAGGACTGGCTGTCGGCACAGACCTTGAAGAAGATAGAAATGAGGAAGCAGAAGAAAGCAGTTGTCAACAACAGTCGCATGAGAGCAGCCAAAGCAAAGGCACAGGAGGAATACTCGGAAGCCAACCGCGAGGTGAAGAGGTGTATCAGGGCAGACAAGAGGGCCTACACAGACAGCCTGGCAGCAGAGGCAGAAAAGGCAGCAGGCAGCGGCAACATGAAACAGCTCTGCGACATTACCAGAAGATTGTCGGGCAAGTATGGCCATACAGAAAGACCAGTAAAAGACAAAGAAGGCAAGCCTATTGCAGACAGAGCAGACCAACTCGACAGATGGGCCGAGTATTTTGAAGAGTTACTGAACAGACCCAGCCCACCCGACCCCCCATACATCCAGCCAACAGAGACCGACCTACCCATCAGCTGTGACAGACCCAGCCGGGAAGAGATCAGAAGATCAGTGACATTTTTGAAGAACGGCAAAGCAGCAGGGCCAGATGGCATCCCAGCGGAGTCTCTGAAAGCAGACCTAGAGACAACAGTAGAGATGCTGTACCCACTGTTTGCTGAGAAGAGGAGGTGATGCCGACTGACTGGAAGGAGAGGTACCTAATCAAGCTTCCCAAGAAAGGCGACCTCACCAAGTGTTCCAACTACAAAGGAATCACCTTGCTGTCAGTACCAGGAAAGGTCTTCAACAGGATCATCCTGGAGAGAATGAAGAGCTCCGTTGACCCCCAGCTGAGAGACCAGCAAGCAGGATTCAGGAAAAACCGATCATGTACAGACCAGATCGCTACTCTCCGCATCATCGTGGAACAGTCTCTGGAGTGGAGCTCCCCGCTGTACGTCAACTTTGTGGATTACGAGAAAGCATTTGACAGCATGGACCGAGAGACTCTGTGGAAACTCCTACGACACTACGGTGTACCCACAACGCTCGTCCGCCTGATCAAGAGCAGCTATGATGGCATGATATGTCGCGTGATCCACGAAACGGCAGTTCACCAGGGAGCTCCAGGTCAGAACCGGTGTCAGGCAGGGGTGTTTGCTGTCTCCGTTCCTCTTCCTACTGGCCATAGACTGGGTCATGAAGAGGACCACAGAGCACAGACGAAGTGGAATACAGTGGACACTGTGGACACAGCTTGACGACCTCGATTTTGCAGACGACTTGGCTTTACTGTCCCACACACATCAACAAATGCATGACAAGACCACGAGGCTTGCTGACATCTCGTCCCAAGTGGGCCTCACCATCTACAAACAGAAAACAAAGACAATGAGGCTGAACGCAACCAGGGAAGAACCAGTCTTGCTTGCTGGCACCCCGTTGGAGGAGGTGGAGTCCTTCACCTATCTCGGGAGCATCATAGGCAAAAAAAGGCGGCACTGATGCAGATGTCAGAGCACGAATCGGTAAAGCCAGAGCAGCCTTTCTGCAGTTGAAAAAAGTGTGGAGTTCCAGAGAGCTGTCACAACACACGAAAGTCCGGATTTTCAACTCAAACGTAAAAGCAGTTCTCCTATATGGAGCAGAGACTTGGAGATTGACAAAAACCACAGTCAACACAGTACAGATCTTCATAAATAGTTGCCTTAGAAGAATTTTGAAAATCCACTGGCCAGAGAAGATCAGCAACGTCAGACTCTGGGAGAGAACAGAGCAGATAACAGCAGAGAATGAAATTGGGCGAAGAAGATGGGGATGGATTGGTCACAGTCTGAGAAAGCCAGCTTTCAGTATCACTAGGCAGGCATTGTCATGGAACCCCCAGCGAAAGAGGAAAAGAGGCAGGCCGAGAAACACCTGGCGTCGAGACCTCCAAGCAGACATCAAGAGACTGGGAACCACCTGGAGTAAAATCGAAGGAGAAGCACAGGACAGGAGTCGCTGGAGGTCTCTCGTCGACGGCCTATACCCGGGTAGGGGTGACAGGCGTAAGTAAGTAAGTAAGTAAGTAAGTAAGTAAGTAAGTAAGTTTGGAAATGGGATAGAAAGATTTACTGTGCGTTGCTGACTTGCATGACCGTGCAATTCGCGGAGCACCTTGCGTAGTGGCTTAACCCATATCATGCTGAGGCTAAAAGCTTCAAATTTGTACACTGCCATATGCTAGCTACATTATAGTACTTACAGATAAGGATATAGACTAATGGCTTTAGTTTAAGGGTGGTGCCAGAATAGCTTGACGCCTAGAGGCGCCAAGCCATTCTGGCACTACCCTTGGATTATTTTAGTCAAATTTATTTCACACATGAATTTCCGAATGATAAGGGTTAACTGAGCAGAATTTTAAACTCTCATACCACTGGGCCTAGGGCGCTTGCATCATCCTGCTTTTACTGTGGACTGCGGGTAAATAGTGACAAAGTCTAAAGCAAAGACAGTGACAATCTGATGGGTCATTAACGATTTCCCTTTCAAATAAGAAGCACCGAAGATAAAAATCAGAAGATTATGTTTATTCTTTGAACCTCTCTCTAAACTGTCAAACCGATCAACGGTAGCGAATCGAAGGAAACAACCGGTTTTGCAGTATTTTTTTTTTTTTTTTTTTTTTTTGATTTAATATTTCTGAAAAACAAAACCCGATCTTATTTCTCGGTGACAATAATAACAAAGGTTATACCACACTGGTTGCCTCCCTCGATCCGCTACGCACGATCGCACGAGGGAGGGTAACCGGTGTGGTCGCACAGTGGAGGTGACCGAATTACTATTTACCGCAATGTTGACACATTATTGCGTGATCTTGGGCGCGTCTCACTATAGGTAATGTCGCACCTACTGTAGGTTTACCTAGTACAGCTGTGCCGCCTTGTAATAGCCAACCCGATTCAGTGCAAGAGGCATAGATCCTCCTGAGCCCCTGCAGTCGCAGGGGCTCATGAGGATCCATGCCTATTAATGTCAACTTGACCTTGGACTCATGTTTGTGTGTACCTTCTTCCTACATACGTCACTATGGCATTGTGAGTGATCGGGGAAATGTGTGTACATTACACCGTCATGGGTTTTCAAGTAGGACTCAATAGGTTGATTGTACATTGATTGTACATAGCTTAACGTCCCGACAGCAACAGGGCTTTCTCAGGACGTGCCTGCACTGCTTGTGAAAAAAAAACTAAACAGAACATTGAATGTATGTCGCCAGCCGGTCAAATATGTTAAATAAACCTAACACATGGGGCCTAAATAAAAGCTAAAACCATTTGGCAACACACATCCAATATCAAGAGCTACAGGCAGTGCAGACAGTAGGGAGTTTTAAAAAGGCAAATACAGGTGAATGGACCTCAGGTAGACAGAAACACATGCCCCAGAATAGAGAGAAAAACTCACCCTGTGGGGCTGACCAGGGTGACCCTGGGAACTAAAAAGTACCTAACCCCACCCAAGTCCCCCAGGGCAGACCCGGGTGGGGTAGGACTCAATAGGATATAAAATGGAAGCGAGTGATTTGTGTACCTATGCAGGGCTTATGCTTCTTGCCATTGTCCAATATATTAATGCACTTACAAATATATATCTTTCATCCCGAGTGCATGCATGGGATATTTTCCTCAGAGTGTAACACTTTTTTGTTGTTTGTTTACGTAGGCAGTACATATAATTCTTACAAGATCACGGATGCGTACGGTTTTAAGATATATCCGTTTACAAGGCGTGTAAACAAGGAAGATCAGCTTTACTGTGCGTTGCATGAGCATGAGATCGCACTTGTGACACCTAAGAAAAGAGCTACTATGGCATCCAAGCGGAGCTGGGGGACAGTATGAAACATACATCACTCATCACTCAGTCATGCGCTAACATGGTCGATCGATTATCGATGTACCGCGTGATTCAGCTTTTTCTTTTCAGTCGATTCGATATCTGTACTCATAAGGAGACGTCTCAAGAACAAACAGAACAGAGGAGAGTTTTGCCGTCACACACAAAACATTCGGCTGTACCGGTTAACTCATTTTACCCCAGACACACCACAGCAAGATAAGGATCGACCATGATAGGCGCCAAGCTATTCTGGCATCACCCTTGAACTATCATGGTCGATCTGTGTCCTGCACTGCAATACAGTCTTCAGAGGACAGTGGCAAAATTTGGAGATTAGAATGAATTAAATATCGTGGTCGGTCCGCGTTAGAGGGCACTTCTTAACACGTTCCCTGCCAAATTCGAACACCACCCAACTGCAAGAGGTATAGATCCTCATGAGCCCCCGCTTTTGCGGGGGCTCATGAGGATCCATACCTCTTGCTGAAACCACTTTGTATCCACGTTCCGTTGACGGCTGGGCGTCTTTGACGTTAAGTTTACTACGATTCCGAAATCTAATCTGCGTCCGACAGTAAAAGGGTTAAACTCGGACATACAGGCTTGGCTTTTACAGGGCTAACGACTAATTAATACGAAAATCTACGCTTCTTCCTAATAGTAATCAACTACATTTGCATCTGCAGCTTCCACTGAGGGGAAGAAGTCAGCAGAGTCAGTTTAACACTGACCGACAAATTCAAAACAGCCGCCCGCGTTAGCCTGACACGCGGCTTTATGCCGCGTCAGTATCCGGATGAGGCACGTCTCGAATGAGTGAACACATTCAGTCCTGACACAGAACAGGATAAGTGTCGACCATGATAGTTTACGGGTCGTGCCAGAATGACAACTTTCAAATCTGGGAATTTCATCATTGGGCCTCAGTACGTTGCGCCCATAGTAGCTTTAAACTAAGAATCAATACTTCTTAGATTTCCCTCACTGCACAGATGTTTGAACAATGTTTTAACGACTCAAGACCGAAACCAACCCCAACCTCTATTTCCCCTCGACTACGTGACAGCAGACGTTCGCCTGTAATTGCACCACAGAAAATGCACTGAAGTAGGCCTAATGCTGACACAAAAATTGTCACCTGACGTTTTTTTTAACTGCATTCAGCCCTGACGCACTACAGCAGGAGATGGGTCGACCATGATAATTAAAGGGTAGTGCCAGGTTCGCTTGGCGCCTGTCGGCTCCAAGCTAATCTGGCAGTACCCTTGAAATATCCAGTCGGCGCCAAGCTAATCTGGCACTACCCTTTAATTGTCATGGTCGCGGATCCATCTCCTGCAACAGGTGCATAGATGATTTGGGAAATACTTGCTTCGGGCTGAATGAGTTATGTGGGAGATCTCAGTTTTATATACCGAACAAAAGCTGTAGATGATTCCTGAATGTTCAATGATGGAATGAACGCTTTATAGCCCATGATACGTCTATAATTATATTATTCGGGTACTCACAATTTATCAGTCATTTTGAATCTGTTAAGTTCTTGTCATTTCTTGTGCGGTATGACCGAAGAACACACAGTTTTGGCCTGGCTCTTTTCTACACTGCCAAGCGTTTCTATGCCAGTTATGATAATTATACACAAAGTGTGTCTGTAGCTGTCCCTAAATCGTTTACACCAGAACGCCCCTCAGCCTCTTTTTTACCTATCTAATTCCGCGTGCCAGCCTGTCACTGTGAAGAAAAGGTGAACGCAATTGTAACCGATCCTTAAAGGCAAGAGATATAGACTTTCATGAGACCCCGCGACTGCGGGGGCTCATGAGAATCTATATATCTTGCAGATGGGAGGGGATTTTGGTTATTTGTTGGCGCAATTTGATCCCTCCGCTTTCTTATAAGGCGCAACTGATCCCTAACCTCCCTAACGACAAGCCGATGTATAGATTCTCATGAGCCCCTACGACTGCAAAGGTTCATGATAATCTATGTTTCTCGCAGATGGAAGAGGACTGTTTTGTAGACTTAGAGGTTGACCAACTGGCCGATTTGAAGCCGTCATAATGAGGCCTCTTTGAAGCTGAACAAGATGAATGCCGAGACGCGAAGAGAAAAAAAAGAGTAGGCTAAGACTTTAACGCGAACACACGAAGGAAGTTCTAGTACTGGTGTGTCAAGGACTACACAGTCAGGCCACAGATGAACATAAAAGTATTATGTAACATTTCTTTGTAAGGAAATAGCAAAGAATCGTGGGAGACACTGAACCAGTGTGACCTCATTCACGTGTGACCAAACAACCTGTAACGCTCAGTTGAATGTAACCAATAACGCGACTTAATGTAATCATTTTGACAGGCCACGAAACACAGTGCCGTTTCCGTACTGTCCAGTCTCTTAGCCATAGTCAGTCCCAGGCATCCCCTAATATTTCAATCCCCTAAAAACCGCTACCGCCCACCAGCTGCACATTTGCCATGGCACAAAATAACAATAAAAAACAGCACATTGACAGTCTCATTTCTTGGCTATGAACTTGATTCCTTACCAACCTCACACCCAAGCACAGCTGAAATCAGCGTGCCTCTCAAATCACTACGTCAACGGCAACTCAACATAGGCCCACAACTGTCCACTGGATAAGCTCAGAATTGTATGAATCAAAGCACCAATCAAGTCTCTCATCTAACCAGAAATTTCCAACAAATTCCAAAATTCAGCCCTAATACAAATTTTTAAACAAGGCAAAAATTATTTTTAAAAACACCGGTCCTTGCACTGCCTCAACTGCCCAGATTTGAATATGTAATATGACCTGAAAGATGAACTCTCCCACCTAAACACCATTCAATCTGCCATCAGTGCAACCCTTTGACACTAGCTAAGTCATACCCAAAGTGACACCATTGAATGTTACTGCATCTTTATGTTATGGCCCATTATGTAAAGCGCGTTGTTGTGGCGTTCACTGTGCTGTTGGTGCTTGGGATCATGCATATCTGATGCCATGAAAAACAGACCAGATATGGTCAAAATGCCTCCAAAATTGGCATGTACATCAAGTAATATATCTGATCTTCAGAAATGTTGCATTTGAGACACATGAAAGTGTGTTGGGTTTTTTTTTTTCATATTTTTACATTACCCACCCCCCTACTTTTTCTGTTTTTCCAAGTTTACACACACATGCAATACAGTCAAACTGACTTCTGGTGGGCTGGATAACTGAAAACGGTTACCATGACACTGGCATTGATGAAAAATAAGCTTTCAGACCCAAGGCCATTTCCTTGTGTATCTCAGGGCAGCCAAAAGGATAATGCCCAGGCATCCTCATTGACCCTGTTGTCTGGTGCCAACAAGCAGGAAGAAGTCTGTAACCAGCTGCCATGCCCTATATGCTGCTGGCAATCTTTTCCACAGGCAAAAGGGGTCATGAAACAGCTGTGCAATTTAAACATTAAATCTACTGAACTAACCCACAAACAACAAAAAAAAAAACAGCACAAAGCAGCCAAAACTATGCTACGCGGGACACACCACATATCCAAACAAGTGTCTGGAGTGCTTATTTAGGAGATAGCGGGGGAAAATGGTTATGCACAGTTCATTTTTATATAAAACACACCTGTCAGAGTCTCAAAAGACCTCAACTCATGTTGGAAATGCAGCAGGGGGTGTGTGCCAAACATGTGAACATCAACAGGAGTTCCTGTAAAAGCCTGTACTGGTGGCCGAAACTGCTGGTCCCATAACAATGCACTCAAATGAGCTTTACGCAGAGTAAAAGTGCTTGTGTTTGGCTCAGAATAGACACCAGAGACATCCTTAATGACAATTACAGCAGAATGACACCTCAGACACAGCCAGTGTAGCTGGATCATGCAAAATAACACTTCTGCATGTCACACTATTTTGGCGGCTGATTCACTCTAAGGTCAGCTGTCTAATGAAATGAACATGCTGACACTGTTTCATTGTAGTTTTGATTATCAATCTTTGACCTTAAACCCCCCCCCCCCTTCCCCCCACCTCCAACATCCCGCCCCCCCCCCCCCCCTTCCACAACCCACCCACCCCACCTCACCCCACCCATTCAATAACTGAAAGAGTGACTTTTTTTTACGCATTTATCAAACTAAACGCCCCAAACCCCACCCCTTTCAAGGTCACGGTCACAGCTCAAGGTCGAAGGTAAATGAACAAACGCATTAACCATAATTCACAGTGCAGGTAAACAGGGTGTTGCAATGCAAAACATGCAAAAACGCCTATAAAACTGCAATCGCAGCGAGTTTTGGGCAAAATTCTAAAAAAATTCATGATTTTCTCAGTTTTCCAACTGCAAAAGTTCAAACTCAATGATATGGTAACATTAAACCAGTTTCTGATCTATGTCACATATGGCATGTGGTGCCCTGACAGGCCACGGAACACAGTGCCGTTTCCGTACTGTCCTTTCTCTTAGCCAAAATCAGTCCCAGGCATCCCCTAATATTTCAATCCCCTAAAAAACAATACCGCCCACCAGCTGCACATTTGCCATGGCACAAAATAACAATAAAAACAGCACATTGACAGTCTCATTTCTTGGCTATGAACCTGATTCCTTACCAACCCCACACCCATGGACAGCTGAAATCAGCGTGCCCCTCAAATCGCTACGTCAACGGCAACTCAACATAGGCCCACAACTGTCCACTGGATAAGCTCAGAATTGTATGAATCAAAGCACCAAACAAGTCTCCTCTCATCTAACCAGAAATTTCCAGCAAATTCCAACATTCAGCCCTACTACAAACTTTTAAACAAGGCGAAAAATTATTTTTAAAAACACCGGTCCTTGCACTGCCTCAACTGCCCAGATTTGAATATATAATATGACCTGAAACCATGGAAGTCTGTCGAAACAATCAAGCGCAAAATCGATTTCAAATCACAGTTTAAAAGTATCCAGTGCCTGTTTACACTCACCACTCTAACTTACACAGCGGATCACAAGCAGACTGATGGCATCACAATGCAAACGGTTACAGCATGCCTCACATTTCCTAGTCCCAATAACAAGCATTGAACTACAATCTTCTTACACACACAAAAACCCAAACCATGCTCTGGGACACCGGGGCCAGATAAGCTGTCCTTTTTCTGCTTTCTGTCAGGTCTAGTTTTATTTCGTGTCAGAGCCGGTTTTGTATCGGGCGACTTTTTATCTTGTTGGTTCTTCATTCTCAAAATTCGTCACGCCGAAACTATGTTAACTCATTCTACCCCATCACCGAAATCCCCAAATTTTGCCGTCGTCCTCTGAAGACTGCTTTGCAGTGCAGGACACAGATCGACCATGATAGTTCAAGGGTGATGCCAGAATAGCTTGGCGCCCGTAGGCGCCAAGCTATTCTGGCATCACCCTTGAACTATCATGGTCGATCTTCATCTTTCTGTGGTGTGTCTGGGGTAGAATGAGTTAAGTAAGAATGGTGTCACTCAATATAATCATAGCGCAGGAAATCTTCAAAATCAAAATATTACACTTACCTCATGTCAAACGTACAGAGTTCACAAAAAACGCGTCACGTACTACATAGTCTCCATTGAGAAAAAAAACACCGTTTCGTGCTTACAATAAAACTAATAAAAAATGAAGAAACCACTAACTGAAAACAAAACACACAGTTTCACAGTGAGCTTGGGGAAAAATAAAACGCATGGGACTATATCACGACTGACCTCTCTGATCTACACAACTTTACACCATGAACTGACTGTGCACGGTGACATACGGACAACACCAAGATTTCGACAGATGTCTCCACACCAGCCCCTGAACCACACAGTGAGATGTAATAGATTTTACACTGGTTGTCTCCTTCAATTCGCTACGCTACGCGTTGCCAATCGAAGAAGACAACCAGTGTAGCAAGGCGACTGTGGGAAAGTTGAAGATCATTGAACGGTTGACAACACGTGCAACTTACAACACTGAGCCCCAAGGTCGAAATTCTCCCAAAATTGGAAGTTGCTCTCTGACTACGTCACCGTTTAGGACAAAGATTTTGACTGATATTTAAAGAGTAGTGCCAGAATAGCCGGGTGCCTTTTGTAAAACCGTCACAAATACCATTGAGCTGTCCTAGTCAATCTATCATTTCAAGCAGCTGACGGTAGAGGTGAATATACAACAACAGCTGTAATGCTGACGAGTGGTTGACACACAAGCGCAAAGTGGCAATGGAGGACGGAAGAAAATATGTTGCAAAATACAGATCAATAGTGAAAAAACCTGAGTAAGCAATCTAAATTTATGCAAAGTCACGTTCGGGCAACTGATCATGTGACTTAGAAAAGACGGGAAACAAAAGATAAGTCACAACGAATCTTTTATACATTTTTTTTTTTCAGAAGGGGTGGGGGGGGGGGAGGGGGCAATAATTAAACAAAAAGAGTTACATGTGACTTTGCTCATAAGCCACGGGCCACCGACATACATCTTAATACTGCGGTTTTTGTTTCCGCCAAAATCCCAAATCGAATGGCACTTTAAGACATGTCTGAGGATAATGCACTCCCCAATGAGCAAAAGACCATCGGTCCGACTTCGGCCCTGGCGTGCGCAGCAGCCCGGAAGCTCCTGAACCAAACGCGCAGTAACTCGCTTCGTCTGTCAGTGTCTCCATATCTACTGCACAAAGTGCTACATTGTGTAAGGGTCTGTGATTTTTTTATAACTGCCGGTCAAAAATCACAGACCAGCACGCGCTCCTTCGTGCTCAACGGGGGTCCAACAAACGAGTTTCCTCTCGAATACATGTTACACTACAGAGTGGATGCGAAAGACGGCCTCAACAAGCAGCAGATAGTTGAAACCTCAAAGGGACAACTTACTGATCGTGATTGTTCAAGGATGGTGCCAGATTACGCCTCACAATCACTTCATATCATGTTTCTTTTTGATCGCCGTGATCCTCATAAACGAGGTCTTCTCATCCAAAACCTAAACTCGGGATGTCATGTATCGATGATGTTCGCATGCAACCTCGTTACTAACACAAAAGCTATTCTGGCACCGCCGTTGACTGAACTATACCAAAGACCTTATAGTATACGAATTATACGTGTTTTTATGACTACGCAATGTTACACTACACAGCATTTTGGGAAGATTGTGCAGTTGGCCCAAATCGAAGACAAGCATCTCAGTAACCAGCTGATGCAACAAACTGAGCAGCCCCTAGTCCTGCCGTCTGTATCGATCAACACACTATCCGCGTCACCTGCTTACCACTGTCATGTTCTGGTGTCGTGTTGGCTAGCAGTCCTTACTTTCCCCCAAACAAAATAATGTACATATTTACATTACGACTAGGTACAAAACGCAGTGTAGTTCCCAAAAGGCAGATGGTCCAAAGACACAACTGAGCAAAGCAGTTTAACTCATTCGAGACGTGCCGCATCCGGATACGCGGCATTCAGCCGCGTATGCGGATGCGGCAAGTCTCGAATATGTTAACAGTGAGCCAGCTGAAAAGAAGTAGTGTGGTACGTTTGAAGGAAAGTATTATACAACTGATCTCTTTTGACAAATTTTGTCAAACGAAGTACCACAAAAATATTTTAGGTTTTGAAGTTACTGGAGTACACCATACATTGCAGTGCAGTGCTGCTGGTTACTATTTCTATTAATTTTTTTTTTAACTCAAGTGTAATGTTTTATCATCTACTGAGGCGGTATTCAGAAGAAAAAAAAATACTCTTCCCCTACAGAACATCTGGTGCTGTCTGACCCCGTCGCGCCAAACTTATCAAGCACTATCACTGAACTTCTTTGGTCGAGCCATCGTCCGCTGCTGGCGCCGAAAAATAAGTAGAACTACCTCAGCGAACGCTATGGTACCATTACAACTATTTCCATTATGTATTGCATATTACGGGGCTCGTCAGTTAAAGAGGCCTATCATATACAATACACAAAGGACAATAGTTGCAATGGTAACATAACCGAGAACAGAGGGCGTTCTCTAATAAGTCATTATAGTCTTTAGAAGAATCAGCCACTGGTGACGGGACATTGGAGACCGTCCCGGGCACACACCAACACACATTGTCAGAAGTGGGATTACTATCAATCAAGATATACAGCAAATTATAGCCATGCAGAGGTCACGACCTCTTTGTAAATCGGCCAACTGTCACAGAAACAGGCTAGGGTAAAGAAATGCGCTTTCATGATGCATATCAATGTACAATATTTATTTCCTCTTGTCACTTTAAAATAAGACAAGGCCGATACATGTTCTGAACTGGGAGTCCGTTACGTCTTTAGAGAACAACTTGCCAAGACGGACACTGACCTATGGGCTTTTGTGTTAACATGATGAACAATGCAGGTCCTTAACCCCTTAACTGCCGAGAAAAAAAAAAGAACACGATCCGACTGCAAGAGGCTTAGATCCTCATGAGCCCCCGCGACTGCGGGGGCTCATGAGGATCTATGCCTCTTGCTGAGACCAGCCGTTATCCATTCTTCTTGGACGTTTTGGCTTTTGGTTGATGAATAAACAAAGATTTGAGAAACAACAATGTACGTGCTGTGGCAGGGAAGGGGTTAAAACAATAGCGCGGTTATTAACCCACAGTCAAAGTCCTCAGGCCTAGTTTCTCTCATTTGGCCTTCACCAAATAAGTACCATTTACAGGGCATGCGTGCACCATCAGAGTTCAAGAGGGGGTAGTGGTGTCAGATTAGCTTGGCGCCTTGGAAGGCGCCAAGCTGATCTGGCGCTACCTTTGAATAATACACTATTCCGGTTAAACCTTCTCCTACGTAATTCATCTTCCTCAATGAATCCAAATCATTATCAAGAAGCAAACCCAAACCAGTTAAAAATCATTCTAGATCATATCAATACTGTAGTGATATAAAGACAGTCTTCACAGATGCAAACCTTCCCGGCACTGATGACATTGAAGTCAAACAGATTTTAACGCTTAGACTCCCAGAACTAAGTAACTTAGTCCATACTATAGAACAGAAGTCATTTAGTTCTGGGAGTTTAAGAGTTAACAAAATCTACGACGCCGCTTTCCTTGAGGACAGCATCACTCGTGTCACATCTTGCATGTTGCTGATGTTGCCACGCACAAAGGGAGGTCACACAACATTTATCGGTGCACTGTGACTCATTTAGTACATTTAGTTGCACTTGGCAATGCAGAACACATAGGCGACACAACATTCACTCCTAAGTTAACGACCTGCCGTTAAAAATATGTTCGCAGTGTTATTATATCACAGAAAAGGAGAAATGCCTTATAGAAAACAAGTTACAGAAAAAGATGTCTCAATCAACTGCAACTTTAGACGATTTCCGGAAAATAAAAATGAGGTCAGAATTTAAAATGTCTCAACGAAAACAGTGGATTAAAAGCCCAGACAAACGTGCGATTACAGCATTTTGTCCGGGCTTTTTACCCTTTTCATTCATTGATACGCCACTGTAAGAAATAAATTTGACTGACAGATCAAGGATGGTGCCGGAAAAATTAGCTTGGCGGCTGAGGCGCCAAGATATTCTGGACTGAACAACTTACTTACTTACTTACTTACGCCTGTCACCCCTACCCGGGTATAGGCCGTCGACGAGAGACCTCCAGCAACTCCTGTCCTGTGCTTCTCCTTCGATTCTACTCCAGGTGGTTCCCAATCCCAGTCTCTTGATGTCTGCTTGGAGGTGTCGACGCCAGGAGTTTCTCGGCCTACCTCTTTTCCTCTTTCCCTGGGGGTTCCATGACAATGCCTGCCTAGTGATACTGGAAGCTGGCTTTCTCAGACTGTGACCGATCCATCCCCATCTTCTTCGCCCAATTTCATTCTCTGCTGTTATCTGCTCTGTTCTCTCCCAGAGTCTGATGTTGCTGATCTTCTCTGGCCAGTGGATTTTCAAAATTCTTCTAAGGACTGAACAACCCTTGAACTAAAATGGTTGGTCTATCTCCTGATCTGTAATGTAGCCTTCATAGGACAACAAGCACATTTTTTACAAATTCCGACTCTGGATGTAATACCGAGTTAATTAAATGTTTTCTTCGAAACTCGCCCAATTCAACCTATTTCTGATTTCCGAACAACGCCTATATTCAAGCACTCAAATTGCGCTATCGGAAGTTGAGTATGTGAACGAATAAAAAAGGTGAGAAGAAAACCGACTAACCCGCTTTAGTTCCTATCGAATCTAGAGAATAACTCAGTCGAGCCGTGCCGCATTTGCATCATCAGTACAGCCGTGTACTATCCGAATGCATCAAGTCTGGAATGTGTTATCACATTCACCCTCAAGATTCACACAACAGCCGAAGATAGCCGGGTCAGTCCTGATAGTTTAACTCATATCATACTGAGGCTAAAGGCTTCACGCAAATTTGTACACTGCCATATGTGCAAGCTACATTATAGTATTCATTATAGTCTTACAGATAAGGATATACTAGACCAATGCCTTTAGTTCAAGGGTAGTGCCAGAATAGCTTGGCGCCTAGAGGCGCCAAGCTATTCTGGCACTACCCTTGAACTATTTTAGTCAAACTTATTTCACACACTGCCGGTGTATTCCGAATGATCAGGGTTAAAGGTCGGGTGATACCAGACTCTATCGGTGCTGCCGTGGAACTGATGCGCCAAGCCCTCAAAATACCCTTGAACTATCACGGCTGGTCCATTTTCCCACATCTGGCACGAAGATCTGAAGCCTCGGCCTCCCTATGATGCGAAAGTCATCTGAACTAGGTCTGAATGAGCTAAACAAGGACTAAGTTCAATTCCCGCGGGCGTCCCCTCTTAGTCAATACCAGTAGTGTTTTTTTTTTTAAATCATTGCAAATTCTTCGTCAAAAGGAATACTGATACAAGGTGGTAACTGGTTTTAGCAAGCGGAATAGATCATGATCTCATGAGGATCGATACCTCTTGCAGATGGGTGGTATTACCATTTTCTCGCGGACAGTTAAGGGGTTAACAAGGCATCGCCAATTTCCAGCAGAATCAAAAACTGACAATGGGTGGCACATCATTCTACCCCAGGACCGAAATCCCCACATATAAGAGTGAGTTGCCATCTGAAGGACCGCTAGAGACAGATCGAGCATGATAGTTCAAGGGTGGTGCCAGAATAGCGTGGCGCCTATGGGCGCAAAGCTATTCTGGCACCACTCTTGAACTATCACGCTCTATCCAGGTCTTGCTGCGGCGTGTCGGGGCTGAATAACTGAGTTAAGCGCCGCTATCCGACCAACATTAATTTTGCCCTATGTCCTCAGTGAAGCTGAGCGGCTACTGACGAAACCACTCAGTCACGGCAGTGGCGAAGACGCGTCAGTTTTGAAAATAACCGGTCTTGAACCCCGAACGGCGGTATCCGGCACCCGGTCTATACTTCAAATCGTGAACCGCGTACGCGCCGCCGCGTACGAAAACACCGTGTCTGTCTGTCTGTCTGTCTCAGTCTCTCTCTCTCTCTCTCTCTCTCTCTCTCTCTCTCTCTCGGGGTCTCTCTCTCTCTCTCTCTCTCTCTCTCTCTCTCTCTCTCTCTCTCTCTCTCTCTCTCTCTCTCTCTCAGTCTCTCTCTCTGCCTGCAGCATGTTCCGCCACTGTTCAACTCTGACCGCATCACTGACCTGCATTACTTTTTGGTGTTGAGACAAGCAGAAACACATGGACTACAGAGCCATCTGCTCTTGATGACTGAAACGCAAGTTAAACAGTCCCTAATGTTACAACTAACCATGTTTATCCAACAATGACACATGGCACTAGCCGGACGCAGGTATTTATCAAATTTGGAGGCGTCATCTAACGACTATGCACTGTTGCAGGAGATGGATCGAGTGACCATAATTCAAGGGTAGTGCCAGCTTAGCTTTGAATTATCATGCCCGACCCATATCCTGCTGTAGCGTGTCAGGGCTGAATGGGTTAAGCATACCAGCCTCGTACTTGACTTTTGTGCACTCATTCGTCGCTCTATGTTCACACCGAGCCAATGTGCTAAGTCAACACGGGACTGAACAGCCTATTCTAGTCCACTTTACAGCATATGTAAAGTGCAAATACTATATAATAAAAGCACTCGCAGGCTGTTGGGCTTATTATAAATGTCTGCTTTCAGTTACTGCAGTGCATCATAGAGTCTACATCTGCATTCTTTCAGCGGAGAGTTATCGGGCGTTCACAATGTGACAGCGGTCACACAGTATAATTTGTACACGTGTCGTGACACTGACTTATTTTTAACCAGTTCAGTGCTGAGAAAATCTGAACACCATCTCGGCAACTGCAAGAGGTATACATCCTCATGAGGATCTATGCCTCTTGCTGACACCACTTTGAATCCATGTTCCTGAGACAACTAGGCTTTTTTGGGTCTTGCATTAACGAAGATTGTAAAATTGAAAACACAGTCTGCATCAACAACTGACACTGAACGGGGTAAGCACTGCTATTTCACAAATTTAACCACAAGCGACTGGGATACAGAAATCCACCATGTCTATGAACGCACAGTATTTAATTTTAGTCCGCACTACAAAAAAGATCTTGTCACTTTAGAGTGACAACACCCCCCCCCCCCCACCCCCAACTCCACTCCCACACCCCCCCCCCCCCAATTTTTTAAAAAAATTATAATAAATTAAATAAATAAATAAATAGTTGGAACTATTCCATTGATACATATCTAAAAACGCATTTTTCTACCGCAGCCTATGAATTTATCACAATAGAGACGTGCTACACTCGGCTGCGTACAGCCGCATATCCGAATGCAGCACGTCTGAGTAGAAAGACTATGTTGATGGACAGTAATAGTTCAAGAGTGGTGCCAGAATAGCTTGGCGCCTCGAAGCATCACGTTCTGCCAGACATAAGCATTACTCTTTAACTATCACGGTTGACTTCCTCCTGAACGGTAGGTAATGAAGTTTTCAGGTGCCAGCTCCCACATATCAGTGGGACGAATCTCTACCCTAGGGCTCACTGTTAACCCCTTGACTGCGGGAACAAAACGATAAGCTAAAAGCAAGAGGTATAGATCCTCATGAGCTCCCCGCAGTTGCGGGGGCTCATATAGATCTATGCCTATTGCTGACCACACTTTGTATCTGTGCTTCTTTGGACGGGTGAAGTTATCTGGAGTTAACTCATTCTACCCCATCACCGAAATCCACAAATTTTTGCCGTTGTCCTCTGAAGACCGCATTGCAGTGCAGGACACAGATCGCCATGATAGTTCAAGGGTGATGCCAGAATAGCTTGGCGCCCATAGGCGCCAAGCTATTCTGGCATCACCCTTGAACAAGCATGATCGATCCTTATCTTCCTGTGGTGTGTCTGGGGTAGAATGAGTTAACATAACCGAGATTTCAATACAATCCGCGTCTATTGGCAGGGAATAGGTCAGTAATAAAAGATACATGTATTATAAAAGCAGGGGAAAAGTTTTACCTTGTTTCTGGCCGAAAGTCTTACGTCGTGCTGCCAGCTTTGTTCACTTCAGCGAGGGCAGTTCAAAGGCGGTCACAGCTCTTTACTCTCAGTGCAGTAAATCCACAGGAAGTACTGACAGCACATGAACGGCAACTGTTAAGAGAGTGTATGCTAACTGATGACAAAGTTTCCTGCAGTTACATATGAAGGCAACACGGAGCATTCAGCACAAGCTGTGTTGTGTAAACACATATTGTGAATAATCTAGTGAATCAGTATATTACACTATCCGAGGACATTACTACTATTGGAGAGACTGAATGCTCTACGTCACCGACACCACCAGGATGGGCCCTGGTTTTAGCGAGCGTAAATAGGTTATAACACTTAGCGCAACTGAATTGCTGTATCCTTTTAACAAGTGACATTTCTAACATCATCTACGCCCTTTCATTTACCGCATACATGTCACAAAGACAGCTAATGGGATTATTATCGACCATAATTAACCATTAACCTTTTGTTAACCGTCATAGATCCAGTGTTAGCCGAGGACAACTTTATTAACATTCATAAAAGACATGACAAAATATTGTTTTTGTTTCTTCTTCTTTTAAAAAAAAAAGTGTTTATACTCTGCCATCCTCTTATGTTTGTGCTTCACATGGACAGAATCAATCAATTAATCAATAAAATCGCCGCCGATTTAAAATGTCCACGAATTAACAGTTCAGTTCAATCAGACATTAAGCTTGACTATCATGTCAATCCATTATCAATGTAACTAAGTCAATTAAACTTTTCATCTTGATAAACTATTTCGAGAAATGAATTTGACTGATAGTTCAAGGGTGGTGCAAGGCCTGATGCGCCAAGCTATTTTGGCACCACCTTTGAACTAAAATGGTTGATCTATCTCCTAATCTGTAATGTAGACTTAGTCATAGGACAGTCAGTAATCAAATTGTAAACGTGGCAACTTTAGCGTCAGGATGTAATGGGTTAAAGAGTGTGAATACTGTGACACGCAGAAAAGTACGTAATGTTAAAACGTAATAAAGTTCAAAATGATGCTCACCTTTACCTCACAGTCACTGATGCGTTGTATTTCCCACAGGTGTCCAACACTAAGGCACCTGGAAACAGTAGCATCCACCGGCACACTGTAACTCTGGACGGCAAGTAAATAGCGAATATTCTTCTCTGATAACCACGAGTGAATGATCACTGGTTCCTCAGCAAAACTGGATCCGTATGTGATGAAATGAACGAAAATCTTACTGTACTAACAAGGTGAGAGAATAGGACTCCCATGATGACGCAATCTCGTAAGTACACGTGCTTATGTGCATGTAAGCGAATACTGCAATCTACTGGACGAACCTCTGCAAGAGGCACAGATCTTCATAAGCCGCCGCTTGCGGCGGCTTATAAAGATCTGTTCCTCTTGTGGTCCTATTTACATCCATGTTCCTACGGTTAAGGAGTTCACCACCCGCGGGTATAGTACAGTGCAAGTTTGCGTGTGCATGCATGTCCGTCAGTGCCGAGTGTATTTATGCGTGGGAGGGGTGCCAGGACAAGAATCACTTGTATAGGATCTTTGGCATATGAAAATGTCACTTCATTTACGGCCAAGTAGCAGGATACTAACTAGTGAACTCGGTGGGAGGGGGAAATGGATAAGTGTGCAGATCCTACGTTACGAGTATGACGGACATGACATTCTGAAACTTACGTTGAAGACGAAGCACGGAAACAACTTCCTTCACTAAAAGGGCAGACCATATAAATCGTCTCCAAATGAATGTGAACTAAGATCACATGTGACCATACGATGTGTCACCTTTTTTTTTTTTTTTTTATTAACATTTTAACTGCAACGGTATACGGTTTCACTGGCCAAATATTACCAGAAAACCCCTATTCCACTCTTTTTCCCGCAGCCCAGCTTTTTCCACGGCGCAAGGTCGATCGCTTCATTTCCCCTTTTATCTGGCTTCTTTTCACGTCAGTGTCGTTCGTTTACAGAGGCATCACTGCGCTTGGAAATACCCATACGCGCTTCATCCCATCCTCATAACTTAGTCTTTTGTTTTTTTTAAATCAACAATTTTACTTTTTTTTTTCGTCCTACACTTCTTAGTAAAAAAATTGGTGCACAGTCATTTCAGTCATGCTTGATACGCAGCGGCCGCCGTGGCTGCCCATATGTTCTGTTCAAACCACATGTTAACAGCGCGCTAATGAGTCAGACAACAACATAAGACATCGATGAAGTTTAACATTGTGCAAAACACTTACCAGCTTTTCTGTCAACTGGTAAGTTTTGACAAGAGGTCCTCCCCACGTGTGCTTTCGCGTCCGGAAATGACGAGTTCAGGGGAAGTAATGAACTAAAGGGGAACAACTGCATGCCTTCCAGCGGATCACTCAATCTCTGATGTAGCGATTTACCGTACGTAACAGTTTAATGGATGTGCTGAAGTAATTAGTTCGGCGGAGTTTACTTTGTCAAACCATCAAACCATCTCCCGCACAAGTAACAAAAAAGTGTTTTTTTAATTTTTTTTTTTTTTTTTTTTAAAGGGACGGCCAACTCGAGCACGTGTTAAAATATCAATGGGGCAGACAGTCGCTACAGCTGTTCAGTTGCAGATGTCAACGGCAATGCACGCAAAAAATAAACAATTAGTCCTACCGATGACAGACTGACCCCTATTGTCAACTAGAGTCAATGAGTGAAGTGAACTTTGACATGTACATGTATGCTGAAGAGCAAAAGAAATGCGACATCGTTTTCAGTGCGTCGAACGGTGTCGCATTTCGGTGTGTGTGTGTGTGTGTGTGTGTGTGTGTGTACACAAAAGCCCTAAAATGGGTGACTTTCTTTACAATTCTTATGGAAAATGGGTGTGTGTAAAATTCTGGGTGCCCAAGTCAGACACCCATTTTTTCTGAGGGTTGTTTCTGCATTGTCTTGCGGTAAAAAGTCATTAAAAAAAATATTTTAAAAATCAGTTTTTCTCATTTTGCCGTTTTTACATGCACTTTTGTGTTTTAAAAGACACTCCGCTAGTGTGTTTGAACTTGTCGGCCAGCAGTGTGTGTGTGTGTGTGCACAAAACCCCTAAAATGGGTGTGTGTGTGTGCGACATCACCCTTCTCAGCTGTAAATAACTTAATACCTGATTGGTCGACTGCGTCGGTGAGCCAAAGTGAAACGGAGAGATACAAAAGGCAAGGGAGGGGGGGGGGGAGGGAGTGGTGGTAATGTAGTTGTGTGAGGGAGTAAATTGTTTATGTTGCTGCAAAATGAGGTTTGTTATTTGAGGGTGTGGCTGTTTTGTAAAAAAAAAAAAGTGTTGAGTTGTTTTGTGCTTCCATGGTAATTGGGAGGTGATGTCTAGTGGAAAATTTGAGAGCAATGTATCAATGTGCCAGCGACTTGGGCAATGTATTTGTGCACCATCAACTTGCTATGAAGTGAAGTGATCGTATGAGTGCGCAGTGTGAGATAGGCCGTGCACTTCGGGGGACGCTGCTGTTGTCTTGTGTCTTGCCCGACCTTTTGGTTCAACCTGTTGCTTTGTTTGTAGGTTTGTCGGTGTTATGAATGCTTTGGTTTTGGCTGCATCTCCTCTTGGATTGTATGCGCAAATTGATTGAATGCAAATGACTTCACACAGTCAGCATCGTTACGTGCGTCGTCTGCTGCAGTTGGTCGTTTAGTGCAGTGGAAAGAGAGCAGGCTTGGATGGGCCATTTTCGGATGTAATGCTAGGTCAGAGAAAGAAACCTAATGTTGCCAAAAGGTGTAATAGTAAAGTATTATTTGTGTGAATGCTGTCCGTTTGAGGGAAGGACTGGAAAGTTGAGTGTTGAGCGAAGAGAGACAATGGGAAAAATATCCAGCACTATACGTTGGAATAGATGCATAACAGTTCTGACACGCTTGTAAATTAAAACACTTTTAACATTAACAAAAGTTGAGTTAAAAGAGGCTTTAAAACAGTTTAATAAAAACATTTGCCCGACACGCTTCTAAAAACAACAGTTTCTTAGTTTTAAACCTTGTACCGCGCCATAAACGCCGCGATTGCTTCTCAGTCTTAGCTGTCCAATAGTGTGGAATGTGAGATTTGGCCAATTGGATCCATCTGGTGCACTCCAAATGTGTATTTGTGAGTGGTTCGACGTGGTGCGTGCCTCTGAAATGACCTACTGATTCCACTGATAATGAAAATCTTTCATTCATTAGAGAGCATTCAGCAGTTCTATAAACCAAAAGTGATGACCCCCCCCCCCCCCCCCCCCGCCCTCCCCACCCCTACCTCCAACCCCCGCCCCACCCCCCCACCACAATCCCACCCAAACAATCGTAATAAAATTAACCAGAGGTATTTTGTTCACCGTGTGTTGTGTCACTGTGCTTGACAATTTTAATGCAGGGGGGAAAAAAAAGAGGAATACACATTAAGTTGAAAAAAGAACAACAATCAAATAAATGTGGAAAAGAAGCATCAAATATTCCGTGAACTTTACCTTATTACAGACGCCTAATTTTATTAAAATAGTCCATGCTAAAATGAGTGATTTAAAGAGGACACCCATTTTCCCTGTAATGCCAGTTGTTGTGTGAGAGGTACCCACTTTATTGGTAGAAACCCATTTTTTCTCCATCCAGTGGCTCTGTTTCTAGAAAATGTCCATTTTATTTTAAGTTGTAGAGCTTAGTTATAAGGTGAGTTCTAAACATTCGCAACAACTCCAGAGCCCTAGAATAAACAGAAATATGGGAACCCATTTTCACATAAAATGCTAGGTAACCCACTCTGAGGCTTTTGTCTCCATGTGTGTGTGTGTGTGTGTGTGTGTGTGTGTGTGTGTGTGTGTGTGTGTGTGTGTGTGTGTGTGTGTGTGTGTGTGTGTGTGACAGCGACTAGAGCCCGCGTTTGAGGACGGACAACCTTGAAATTTTAGGATATTGACCCTAAAAGAATTATCTGGGGACCTTTTTTTAAAATTTTTGATTAAAATACTCATTGGTGAGGAAATGGCCGTTTCACAACAACAACAACAACAACAACAACAAAAAACACTGCTGATCCACACTGCAGTCCGTAATTTTTCAAAACTAGATATTTTGCACATAGCTAGATAAAAGGGAGATTTTGAATAAATTCGTTAACCAGCATTATTTTAGAATTATTTGAGTGATAATTAAATATTTACTGAAACAAATATATTTTCACGTTTATGGGATTAATTTCACGAATTATATGGGTTAATCTTAAAACAATTGATTTTTTTTATGAATAAAACAATCTTCTCATTAATAATCGCATGATTTTTTGTATACGGTATTTACATAAATAAGCCTACAGTTTTCTCGGCTGTCGGGTACGATTAGGTCATTTGTGACCTGTATGCCCTAGGTGTGAAAATCAGACAATGTTTTGCACCACTTTTTAGAAGTCATTTGTAAAACATCTAACATAACTTTAATTTTTCTTTTACTGAAAAGAACAATATCTTCTCATTAATACCCGCATGATTTTTCATAAACTGTGTTTGCATAAAAGTACCCAACGGAGAAAGAAACACGCTTAGAAAAGACGGGTACAACACAATTTATTAATATTTCGGGTAAATACCCTTTGTCAAAATAGACAAACAAACAAACATAGAGATTAGCCGCTACTTATCTTCAATGGCAGAAGGAATGTGGCAACTGAAGGAGGTGACGTAAAATAAAAGAAAAGGAAGAACAAAAGTGCGGAAAAAGTAAAAATGACGTCAACGAAAAATCGCGTAAGAGAGAGACTCTGAAAGAACCTGAACACGAGAGACAAGAGTGTGTGCAAGCACGTGCAGGAGCGAGCGAAAGAAAAGGCGTGTAGATGAGGCCAGAGAGAGAGAGAGAGAGAGAGAGAGAGAGAGAGAGAGAGAGAGAGAGAGAGAGAGAGAGAGAGAGAGAGAGAGAGAGAGAGAAGCGAGAGAGAGAGAGAGAGAGAGAGAGAGAGAGAGAGAGAGAGAGAGAGAGAGAGCAAGACGGAGAGAGAGAAAGAGAGAGAGAGAACGAATGGGGAGTACCCTTGGGCACGAAGTAGGCTGAGTGTCTAATGCACAAAGCCTGCTAAACACCAACCCGAAGGCAAACTTTATATCACCTTCAAGTTGAGGACTACCTCGGGGAAAAACGGGAGGACCCCGGGGAAAAAACCCCCAGCATTTAGCACGGTACACAACAAGTAATAAGTCATGAAAAAAAAAAAAAAAAAAAAGGAATCAAATTCAGTAAGAGAATATTGGTATAAGTGGAGAGTAGGTAGTTGTGAAACCGTCTTCAAGGGTAACTCAAAAAATAAGGGGGGGGGGGGGAGAGAGAGAGAGAGAGAGAGAGAGAGAGAGAGAGAGAGATGGGGGGCGGGGGGGGGGGGGGGGAAGGGGGGGGGGGGAAGGAGTAAGGAGGAAGGGGAAAAAAAAAAAAAGGGAGGGGGGGGGGGGGCGGAAGACAACCAGCCAGAGCCACCAACCCCACCCAACAGGCACCCACCAGCCCACAGAAAAACACACAGGCACGTAACAAGACGACCACATACATCCCCAAGGGATGCACACGATCGCCCCGCCCCAAAACCGCGTATCAAACCGTGAGCCGGAGACCCGGTGCCCGACAGGGAAGGGCAAGGGATCCAACTAAACGTTCGGCCAGCGCTGAGAAAGTCCCCAAGGGAAATGTACATATCAACCAGCGCCAACATCACCTAACTGATTAGTGAGTAGTAAATCAGTGAGGTAAAGTAGCAGACACAAGCAAGGTAAACAATGTTAATCTTTCATATTCATCCCGAGTGGCGCCACAGTGCCCAGTTTATTAATCAGAAATTTTTCACGGTCTTTCCTGGCCCAGACATTACTGGCTTGCATAAGCCAGAGGCCTTTAACTCGAATGTCTGAGACGGAGTGGTCGGCCTGATTGAAATGTCGTCCGACCGGTCTGTTGTATTGGTACTTGACAGACTGAAGATGTTCTTTGAAACGGTCGTTGATGGTTCTTTCCGTCTCTCCAACATAGAGTTGGCCGCATTTAACACAGGAGATGACATAAATCACGTTGGTGGTTTGACACGTGAAGTATCTGTCTATGTTGAATTTGTAACGTGGACCATTCACCACGGTGGAAGGGCAAATAAAAGGACACGTCTTGCAATTAGGAACATTGCACGGAGTGGAGCCGGAGGCTCTGGTGGTATGACGAGGCTTGAGAGTAGAGCGAACAAGCATGTCCCGCAAATTAATATCCCTCTTGAAAGCTACCAACGGAGGTTGACGCTGACCCACGGAGCTGCCCTTGATGCCACATCTTTGACCTCCTCAGGGCCGGAGCCTGTTGAGGGTGATACTTCTTCCAGTGACGATAACTCTACCCAGGATGGTTGCGCTGCTCACGCTCCTGTTTTGGTCGTTCGAGCTGCCCGTCCTCTGCCATTGTCCAAAGTTGAAGACTGTTTTCAGGATGGTGTTGCCGTTCACGTACCTACGTTGGACGTTGCCGCCGCCCCTTCTCTTCCTTCGTCCGGAGAGGTGAACTCCGATGCTTACGGAGAGATTGGTGTTGCCGCCTGCGCACCCACGTTGGACGTTAGAAGCACCCCTCCTTCGACTTCCGTTTTACATGACGTTGATGCCACTTGCACTCCGTTGCTTACTGTGATAAAAGACCCCTCTAGTCCTTTGTCTGACGCTGTAACCACTACGCACCTCCACTGCGCCTTCGTCGGTACTACTACACCTCACAGGAATCTAGTACAGTGCATTCCTGAAGATTTAACTCTGACACACGATGAAAGAGCTGTCCTCTCCAGAGGTTTAAAGTTTATTCCAAGGCAGCCTACTATAAACAAATACGAACTCATCAGAGATCTGCAGAAATTATATAGGTCTCTTAGATGGATGGCTGTCCTGGGCCATCGACCGAGAACTCAGAAGGTTGGTGACATCTTCGTTGATCATTTTGACACTCCTGTCCGAAGAGAACCACCTCATGGTAAACTTCCTGAACTCGAATGCTACATTAAGAAGACCATGTCTGACATTGGACAACTCAAATTCAAACCCATTCCTCACTCTAATCTCACTAAATCTGAACTGGACGCTCTCAACAATCTTCGTAACAGAAGCGACATCGTCATCAAACCAGCCGATAAAGGTGGCGCCGTCGTTGTATGGGACAGAGGTCTGTACATCAAAGAGGCTTACAGACAGTTAGAGAACCCAGAACACTACCAACACCTTGACGAATGCTCCCTCCAAGCTGATCAAAAGCGCATCTCTAAGACAGTCAAAGAGATGATTCTTAAAGGAGAGCTTCCTTCCACAGCTAACCTCCTCATAAAAAAGCGGCCTAAGCAACCTAACTTTTACCTTCTCCCAAAAATTCACAAACTCAACAATCCCGGCCGCCCCATAGTGTCAGCTTGCAGCTGTCCCACTGAACACATCTCCGAATACCTGGACATCATCTTCCAACCCTTTGTCCAGTCTCTACCTACCTACATTAAAGACACCAACCATGCTCTAGAGATCATAGACCAAGTCAACCAGAAACAACTTTTCAAACCTGAACTGTTGTTTTCCCTTGATGTCACTTCACTATATACTGTTATACCGCACAATGACGGCCTCAATGCACTTGCATACTTCCTCAACCAAAGAAGTCATAAACAACCTCCTACTCATACACTTCTACGTCTGGCTGAATTGGTTTTCTCTCTTAACAGTTTCACCTTTGATGGCGTCACCTTCGCTCAGTGCAGTGGCGTAGCGATGGGCACAAAAATGGGACCCAGCTATGCTTGCCTTTTCATGGGTTTCCTTGAGCAACAGATTCTTCAGCAATACACTGGGCCTGTCCCTGAGATGTATAAACGCTACATCGATGACGGTTTAGGAGCTACTCACATGACCCAAGCTGCACTTTTAGACTTCATTCACTTCGTGCAGGACTTCCACCCATCCATCAAGTTCACTTACACTGTATCAGCTACTTCAGTCGACTTTCTGGACATGAACATCAGGATTGACTGCGGAATGTTGAAAACTTCAATACATTACAAACCTACCGACTCACATTCCTACCTCGACTACCGATCTTCTCACAACCCCAAAACTAAAAACAGCATCCCTTATTCCCAGTTTTCTTCGGCTGAAAAGAATATGTTCCGAAGAATCAGATTTTGATGTTAAATCCAAAGAAATGGCTGGATTTTTCATCGACAGACACTACCCACATACTGTTGTTCAAGGATCTCTCCAAACGGTTCAAAAACTTAGTCGCGCAAGTACACTGCAGACTAAACCTACCGCTGATAGTGACAGGCCTATCGTAACCATGATCTACCATCCCCACACCAATCCGGTGCGTAAAATCCTTCTTTCTAACTGGGGTCTTTTGTCATCCAGTCAAAAATCTGCTGCTATCTTTTCTGAACCTCCGTTGGTAGCTTTCAAGAGGGATATTAATTTGCGGGACATGCTTGTTCGCTCTACTCTCAAGCCTCGTCATACCACCAGAGCCTCCGGCTCCACTCCGTGCAATGTTCCTAATTGCAAGACGTATCATTTTATTTGCCCTTCCACCGTGGTGAATGGTCCACGTTACAAATTCAACATAGACAGATACTTCACGTGTCAAACCACCAACGTGATTTATGTCATCTCCTGTGTTAAATGCGGCCAACTCTATGTTGGAGAGACGGAAAGAACCATCAACGACCGTTTCAAAGAACATCTTCAGTCTGTCAAGTACCAATACAACAGACCGGTCGGACGACATTTCAATCAGGCCGACCACTCCGTCTCAGACATTCGAGTTAAAGGCCTCTGGCTTATGCAAGCCAGTAATGTCTGGGCCAGGAAAGACCGTGAAAAATTTCTGATTAATAAACTGGGCACTGTGGCGCCACTCGGGATGAATATGAAAGATTAACATTGTTTACCTTGCTTGTGTCTGCTACTTTACCTCACTGATTTACTACTCACTAATCAGTTAGGTGATGTTGGCGCTGGTTGATATGTACATTTCCCTTGGGGACTTTCTCAGCGCTGGCCGAACGTTTAGTTGGATCCCTTGCCCTTCCCTGTCGGGCACCGGGTCTCCGGCTCACGGTTTGATACGCGGTTTTGGGGCGGGGCGATCGTGTGCATCCCTTGGGGATGTATGTGGTCGTCTTGTTGCGTGCCTGTGTGTTTTTCTGTGGGCTGGTGGGTGCCTGTTGGGTGGGGTTGGTGGCTCTGGCTGGTTGTCTTCCGCCCCCCCCCCCCTCCCTTTTTTTTTTTTTTTTTCCTTCCTCCTTACTCCTTCCCCCCCCCCCCTTCCCCCCCCCCCCGCCCCCATCTCTCTCTCTCTCTCTCTCTCTCTCTCTCTCTCTCTCTCTCTCTCTCTCTCTCTCTCTCTCTCTCTCTCCCCCCCCCCTCCCTTATTTTTTGAGTTACCCTTGAAGACGGTTTCACAACTACCTACTCTCCACTTATACCAATATTCTCTTACTGAATTTGATTCTTTTTTTTTTTTTTTTTTTTTTTTTGTTTTTTTTTTTTTTGTTTTCATGATTTATTACTTGTTGTGTACCGTGCTAAATGCTGGGTTTTTTTTCCCGGGGTCCTCCCGTTTTTCCCCGAGGTAGTCCTCAACTTGAAGGTGATATAAAGTTTGCCTTCGGGTTGGTGTTTAGCAGGCTTTGTGTATTAGACACTCAGCCTACTTCGTGCCCAAGGGTACTCCCCATTCGTTCTCTTTCTCTTTCTCTCTCTCTCTCTCTCTCTCTCTCTCTCTCTCTCTCTCTCTCTCTCTCTCTCTCTCTCTCTCTCTCTCTCTCTCTCTCTCTCTCTCTCTCTTTCTCTGGCCTCATCTACACGCCTTTTCTTTCGCTCGCTCCTGCACGTGCTTGCACACACTCTTGTCTCTCGTGTTCAGGTTCTTTCCGAGTCTCTCTCTTACGCACAATTACAAGCACTGGCAGTCAACCCTTTCGGTCTAGTTTTTTTATCTCTTACGCGATTTTTCGTTGACGTCATTTTTACTTTTTCCGCACTTTTGTTCTTCCTTTTCTTTTATTTTACGTCACCTCCTTCAGTTGCCACATTCCTTCTGCCATTGAAGATAAGTAGCGGCTAATCTCTATGTTTGTTTGTTTGTCTATTTTGACAAAGGGTATTTACCCGAAATATTAATAAATTGTGTTGTACCCGTCTTTTCTAAGCGTGTTTCTTTCTCCGTTGGGTACTTCTTTGCATATTACACGCTTGGCAGTCACCTTTTTGGTCTGGATTGTGTTTGCATAAGCTTTGGTTTGTCCCGACCCTGGGGTAGGATTAGGTCAAATTGTGACCTGTAAGTCCTAGGTGTGAAAATCAGCAAGACAATTGTAAAGTTGATTCTCTGATATGTCAAATGTTAGTACTGCGATCAGTGACGTATAACATCGAGTCATCAGTCACTATGAACACAGCGTCGTGGGACTAATGATGCCATCACGTGAAGCTTGAAGTGACGTCATTTCGCTGCTCGTGCTATTATTCTTCTTCAAAACAGTACGCCAGACCACAGACCTTTCGAATGGCGGGAATCGCCGTGTGTCCGTCTGTGCCAGTGTGTGTGGATCAGAGGGTGGGTTAGAGTAGAAGGAGATGGATTCCTGTCGCTAAACGAGCCCACAGAGCTTACTAATGGCGGGAAGCGCCGTGTGTCCGTCTTTATTTGTGTGCGCCGACGTGTGTGTTGATCAGAGGCTGGCTTAGAGAGGAGGGAAATGGATCAGCATAATAAGCCTACAAATATGAACAACCCTAAATGTTCCTAAAAGATAAACGCATCTGAGCTCCAAACAATAGGGTAAACTTTGGGATGAAAAATAAAAAAATAAAAGATCACCAAAACGTTGTAAATTACAACGTTACTTAGCGTTGAAAGAAAAAGAGAAGATAGTGGTAGAAAATCCTTTAAAATAGAAACAAATAACGACGTTTCGGATCAAAGATCCTTCTTCAGGTGACATGGAAACAAACGTAGAACAGAAAAGAACACGACATAAAGAAAAGACGTCATCCTGTATAGAGAGAATTTAGAATGACGTATAAAAAAAATAATTAAAAAAAAAACCCACACACACATAATGATGCAAATACACATGCACAAAACACGTACCACAAAACTTACGTCTATATACATACACGTCACTGCATACATTCGCATTCACTCGTGCCTGCTGCAGCTCACGCGCGCGCGCACACACACACACACACACACACACACACACACACACACACACACACACACACACACACACACACACACACACACTCAAAGGTAGCATCCAGTATCAACAGTGAGGTCAAGTCTGGCACCAACTACCCATCAGGCCGAGCATACATCCCTAGGGGCGAATGTTCAAACCGTGCGGATGGTAAGTGCCAAGCCTGTCCGCGAAAAAGGATTCTGTCATTTTGCGGCGGATGAAGTGGGATGTATTTTGCCAAAGGATGCGTATGCTGAAATGTGTGAGGCTATGAGGAGGTTGGTTGAAATGACGTCCAACCTGGTTGTTGTATCCGAGGCGGATCGAACGAACATGCTCCTCGCAGCGTTCAGGGAGTGTACGGTATGTCTCCCCCACATACAACATCTTTGGGCAGTGAGAACATGAGATGACATAGACAATATCCGATGACTGGCATGTGAATGATCGGTGGACATGAAAAGATGACAGGGGTCCGGTGATGACGGGGGATGTGTTGATGTACGGACATGCTTTGCAGTGTGGTTGCTGACAAGGGTGTGTGCCAGGTGGTAAGGTGTTAGATGTGTTAGCGTTGTTCGAAACAACCGGCACACTACTGGAGACGGCAAAGTCATGAAAGATGTTAAAATTACGTCATAAGTCTATTATGTATACGTGTATATTCCTTTGTCGTCAGTCATGTCTGGCGTGATCCAGGTCGGAAGATTTCTTATGAAAATAGTGGCGGAATGAAAACAAAATACGTTATTGGTAGCAGGGGCTTGCTGCACGAACCCTTGTTGTCCTGAGGGAGGTCAAAGGAACCATTGTACCCCTCAGGCTTTCGGCCTTCGGGGTACAATGGTTCCTTTGACCTCCTTCAGGCCTACAAGGGTCCCTGTAGCAAACCCTTGCTACCAATAACTTATAATATGCGATAACAGTGTAAACCAATAATCGAACGTCTAACGATGGCTGATGAAATGTGCACATGGTTTGCATTAGTTCGACGTCATACTGGCAGAGACCACCGCATAAGTGAATCCGTCAGCCAAAGGCTTTCAATCTGCAGGAGGCACAAATTCTCATGCATCCGCGTGTTACCTTATGCTGCATTGGCCACATCTACTTTTACTTTAGGGGTCGGTTGCTTGTGTGAGCTTATTCCTGCGCCAGCCACTAAGCAAGGTGCCTCGCTATGGCGAAGCACCTTGCTTAGTGGCTGGCGCAGGACTAAGCTCACTCATGCAACTGGCTCGTGCACCACCCCAGCGATGAAAGACGGAGGGGTTTTAGTAGGTAACGACCAAGCAGGTAAGCAGATAACGACTAAGACAAGTCAACGCCCATACTGACTATCAAAGAAATTAGGCCGGCCGGCATCAAAGCCGTTCCGTCGCTCAGTCGGCATCCGCTGCACCACCTCTTGTGTGTGTCATGTAAACAGGACTGAGTTCTGAGACGAGAGAGCGTAACCCTGAAAAGCCTCTGTGCACCGTTGTTCCGAACCACCTGGCGTAGTGGCTTGTGCAGGATTTAAGTTCACTTAGTGCCGAGAAAGTTTGAACAACACGCAACTGCCTGAGGTGTAGATCTTCTTGAGCCCCCAGCAGTTGCGGTGGGTCATGAGGATCTATGCCTCTTGCTGACCCTACTTTGAATCCCTCTTCCTTGGACATCTAGGGTTTTTTTGTTGTTTGTTTGTTTGTTTGTTTTTTGGTCTTGAATTAACGAAGATTTCAGAAACAAAGCCTGCCTCAGCTGGTACTGAACGGGATAATCCCCGTGCACCGTCACCGATCTCCCTCCTCTCTCTCCTTCTCCCCACCCCGACACGTACTCACCCACACCCACATCCACCCCCATTTTTTTGTGTGGGGTGAATGGAGTGTGACTGCTCAAGACCCTATATACTTTAAGATCATCTATGACTGGTTTGCTCTTAGATAAGGCCTATACAGACTACTCGGAACAAGAATATTTTATACCTTTTGTCATAACAAGCATTCTATTGGGGTGTTGCATCTCGGGAATCGTAAACGGTGGGAGAGAAATTTCATACAACAACGCGAACTGTTCAATAGTTAAAACACTGTACATGTAATAGTTGTGGATGAGCTTTGAACCGGGTTTTGCATTTGTTCACAAATGTGGGTGCACTATATCAATTTAAAACGATCAAGTACGCATTTACACAAAAATCACTTATGTTAGTACAAAGAAGAGCTGGGGAGAAGAAAGAAAAAAAAACGGACAAGGAAGCCAAGATAACAAATGATATCTTGATTATCCTTACATACATAAAACATTCTGCCCCACTGATGACCGAAATCCCCAAGTTGCACTCTGAAGGACTGTATTACATTATAGAGACTGATCGAGCATGATAGTTCAAGGGTGGTGCCAGAATAGCTTGGCGTCTATGGGCGCCAAGCTATTCTGACACCACCCTTGAACTATCATGTTCGATCCATGTCTTGCTGTGGTGTGTCCGGGCTGAATGAGATAATGGAGCAGATTTTTCCAGTATGTGCATGCATCTCTTTCGTGTCCAGCGCCACGTGCGGCATATGGATCAATGATGTAAGCTGAAGAGTGATGCCTATTTAGCTTTGCGACTTATGTTACCTCTTAACTCAAAAGTGGGGCCTATGGCGCCAAGCTGACCTGAGGCACCCTCGAGCTAATATTCTACTCACAATAAGTGAAGGACCATTTTGCAAAATGTCCATGATTTCAACAAGCACAGCTCTGTTAAACTGTTAAATTTGGTCGTGGTCGTTTCTAAGTGAGGTTTCTTTGGATTGAACGACTCCCGACAACGAACGAGAGAGACTGAAATAGCCGTTGATAAGCAGCTTGTATCTCCCGGGCTCATGAGGATCTATGCCTCTTGGAGATGTTTTCAGTGTTAGTCTATGCTTACGGCACAAGCTTGCTATCCGCTGTGTGGCTCTCGTTCGTTTGTTTGGAATCGTTCGTCGCAAACGAAACCTCACTAACGTTTACGCCAGTATGACCTCCAGCCAATACAAACTGAATGATTTGAGTTATTTTTTATTATGACCTTTGTTCAGGGTACTATACTCCTTCATGAATTGTAAGTAGTACATAATCGATCTATCTCTCGTGTCGGACTTGTAAGTAGTGCTTAGCTGACTGTCCTACAAGTGACTAGGACCCGGAAGAGGCAGAACAATCAATGAGGTTCGCGCGTCATTTGGTCGTGGGTCACATGTCTTATCCCGCCATAGCTGCGTGCGTTGGTCTGTGATTTCGCACCTTACCGCTCACAGCCGTAAGGTCTTAATAACATGGTGCTGACCAGCACACACAATTTTCATTCGTAATGTCACCACGTCCGAAAATAGTATGCGATACGGTACCGCGCTATCCTATTGTCCGAAGTTGGAAGCTTTAGTTGGTTGCAATCAGTATAACCTGATACATAAATATAGTACACGACAAAAAAAGAAACAAACAAACGAACGAACGAACACCCAAACAAAAAAAAAAAAAAAAAAAAAAAAAAAGAAACACTAAACATGGTTTGTGTCCCAGTCTGCATTATAAGTAAGGACTGCATCTGAGTATAACGAAATAAAAATGTATATTTTGTTGTTATTATTGTTACTGTTTTGTTTTGTTGGAGTTTTCCCCGATTGTTAATACGTTCCTGGCTCGCTAGAGGTGATAACCGGTTCAGTTGTGACATATGTAAATGTCTCTAACCGATAATAGCAATGCTATTTAGGTTTCTAAGGTTATGTTGCACCTAAATATTTTTTAGATAAAACGGAGTGATTCTGTTTCTGGAATTTGCCTCCATTCACACTTTTTTATCGTCTGTACCGGACTGTACCTGCCAAATGGTTTGATACGTTCTGAGGTCGTGATATCATAAAAGCTGCATCAAAGACGCTGTATTGGTCATATCTGACTCCCCACCCCCCCCACCCCCACCCCCACCCACCCCCACCACCCCCCACACACCCCTACCCCCCACCCCCACCCCCAGTATGTATAATTGTATCAAGCAAAAGGCTGTACGGTCTAAAATTAGAGACCAGCATACATACACTGTATCTTAGCTACACATTTGATGGCGCAGCATGTGTATGAGCATAAGAAATCGGTGAAGGGGACTGTTTGTAGCAATTTTTCACACTTCACGTCGACAGCGGACTGTCACTGGCGGTCAGTTGTGATCCTCTCGACCGTCACAGACTTTAACAACGCTTGCCCCCTCTGCACCTGAGCAGCAGGAATGAATTAAATAACACCTAACTCCTTCCAGCAAAGAGGCACAGATTATCCGCGGCATGAGCCCCAGCGGAAGCAGGGGCTCATGAGAATCTGTGCCTCTTGCAAATTAATGCAATTATCAAATCTGGTCCAAACATTTATC
Source organism: Semisulcospira habei (assembly GCA_036245525.1). Taxonomy (NCBI): domain Eukaryota; kingdom Metazoa; phylum Mollusca; class Gastropoda; family Semisulcospiridae; genus Semisulcospira; species Semisulcospira habei. Next base: position 127,415,729 of record BTPG01000008.1, read on the forward strand.
TCAATATTGAAGACGTGTTTGGGTGGGGGCTGCATGGGCTTGTGAGAAACTGTCTCGTATCAATATTGCAGATTAAACGGTCAGTTGTGGTTCTTTAATCTGAATGCCCTGCGTTATCTCATGAGGATCTATGCCACTAGCGCATGGAATGGTCAGTTGCGGTCGTGTTATCTGCGTACCAGAAAGATAGTGCCGTTGAAGAGGTTGCCTCTTTTAACTGAGAGATGGTCAATGCTAAGCGTTTGCTTAAAACTCATTCTACCCCATCACCGAAATCTTTAAATTTTGCCGTTGTCCTCTGAAGACTGCTTTGCAGTGCAGGACACAGGTCGACCATGATAGTTCAAAGGTGATGCCAGAATAGCTTGGCGCCCATAGGCGCCAAGCTATTCTGGCATCACCCTTGAACTATCATGGTCGATCCTTATCTTCCTGTGGTGTGTCTGGGGTAGAGTGAGTTAACACGCATTTGAGAAACTGACGCTGGACTCAAGTCAGTCCTTCAAAGCGAGAGTGGTCTCACAGCCCAACGCTGTACTGGTGACCATTTGCGACCAAAAGTCTATGTACAGATGATATTAAGCTGGGTATCCGGATGCAACACGTGTCGAATGTGTTAATACAGGAATACGACAAGTATATACTCTAAATAGTTGAAGTGTTGGAATTTTTGCCTTCCGTTTTGTTATCTAGTTGAAGTGTTGGAATTTTTGCCTTCCGTTTTGTTATCTTATGTGAAATGTTTGATCGTTGTTACTAGCGGTTTTGCTGCATACGTGTATTTCTTTTTCATAGGAAGGTGATACCTTTCACTTGATACAAAATAAGTTTTACGCGCGCGTACAAACACACGCGCACACACACGGACACACACAAACGCACACATACACACACATGCACGCACACACACACGCAGACTCACACACACACACGCACACATACACATACACATACACGCGCACACGCACGGACACGCACGCACGCACACACACTCGCGCGCACGCAAGCACACACACACACACACACACACAGATACAACACGCGCGCGCGCGCGCGCACACACACACACACACACACACACACACACACACACACACACACACACACACACACACACACATGAACATTTTGGGGTGTCGCTCGGCGTAAATTCTTATTATGCGGACCTGCGATATCGGAAGCGAGCCGGAACCGGATTCAGACTGAGCTGGGCAAAACAAATCATCTGCAATGACTAGGCATCTGTGCGAAAAACTCTACTAGTCATGGTGCGAGAGTGCCCGCACCAAAACAGGACATTACTTACTGTAAATACAAGAAGCTCTCCGCTATGCCGATTGCATTGGCCCGCTCAGTTCCGGAAGTTATTTCAAGGGAAAAGCACACGCGGTTGTTGTCACGTGTAAGGAATAGAAAGAGAGTTTAAGATTCATACCCTCACTGGTTGTCTCACTCAATTCGCTACCGCTTCAGCGGTAGCGAATTGAGAGAGACAACCAGTGTGATTCACACCATGTGTTGAGCTTTTCGTCTCCCGGCCACTTTACTGCTTTAAAAAAAAAAAAAAAAAAAAAAAAAAAAAACCCGACATATTTGCGGAAATTATTACTTAACTCGATCGCTACTGACGATACCGTTTAGCGGAAAAGACTCGTAGAGCGCCTTTTCCGCAGATCGATATCGGCATTTTCCCATGAAAGGGTTAAAAGACCGATTGGTTCAAATGCATCGTTACAATCAAGCCGTTCCGCTGCCAGTGATCACGACTTTCACGTCTTTTGAAACCACTGCACGCTAACCGCGTGATGAAACAAATGCCGGAAATGAGACCAAAACTGAACAGACATTAAGATAATAGCACCAGCAATTGAGGGGTGGGGGTTGGGAGTGGGGGTGGGCGGGGGGGGGGGGTTGTGGGGGGGGGGGAGGGGTTGGGGGGCGGGGGCTCGTGAGGGTTAACGTCTCTTGCAGCTAGAAAAAGCGCTCGCCTTGCCCCAGCAGTTAAGGGGGTTAATTCAATCACTGTGTGCGCGTGTGGCGGCTGTCTGCGTCTCTCTGTGTCAAAACGTCAAGGCGCGTTTTGTCCTCTCAGTCTTTGTCCTTCGCCTAGGTCTGCCGTCGTTATTAACCCCTTCACTGCCGATAAAAATAAAAGTGAACACGATCCAACCGCAAGAGGCGTAGATCCTCATGAGCCCCCGCGACTGCGGGGGCTCATGAGGATCTAGGCCTCTTGCTAAAACCCATATATGTAGGCCTATTCATCTTTCTTGGACGGTGTTGGCTTTTGACGTCGTTGGGTGAACCAAGATTACAGAAACAAAATAAATGCACGTACAGTATAGGTACAGTGACAGGGAAGGGCTTAAATTCCGCAACCGGACTGGGTGAGCGACACGTTTCTTCCAAACCCTCTCAGATGTGTCCTGGTTTTGGGCGGGCTCTTAAAGGACTGAAGTAAATCTCTCTCGCCGGCTGATCTGTAGAAATTTTAGAGAGCCTTGTCAGTTGTGGCAGTAAAACTTTCCTCCAGTATACAATACGTGCAGATAAGTTGCGCGGTAGGAGGTTTGTTTGAAGAATGTGCTCCGAGGCTTCACCTATCTATGCCTCAGTTAGTCCCTACGTAACAAGTTTCCGACTAGGGCTAAGTCGGGGACTTGTCTAGTCTCTGTCCATACGGCCCAGAACAAAACAAAACAAAAAAAAAAAGCTGCCCCATTTAACCCTTGGCATGTCGGTAGCGTTTTTGTCGCGATGATTTCTTACAGGATGCATACGTTGTTTAATTTTTGTCTAAACCAGTCCAGGTGCTCGAGACATACTTATACTCCCCACCCTTATCAATGAACTCTGTGTGTGTGTGTGTGTGTGTGTGTGTGTGTGTGTGTGTGTGTGTGTGTGCGTGCGTGCGTGCGTGCGTGCGCGTGTGTGTGTGCGTGTGTGTGTGTGCGTGTGTGTATGTGTGTGTGTGTGTGTGTGTGTGTGTGATGGTGTGTGTGTGTCACAGTGTGTGTGTCACAGTGTGTGTGTGTGTGTTTGTGTGTGTGTGTGTGTGTGTGTGTGTGTGTGTGTGTGTGTGTGTGTGTGTGTGTTGCCATTATTTAGTTAACGTCAGATGCAATAATTGAAATGTATGTTTTCTAATGCAAACCAGCTATCCTCTCGTCTGTTCTCGTCTGGACAGTGCGACCAAATTACAGGTTTGTACCGAAAATATTTAGGTGGTCTGCTTTCGTGACACAGTTTATGCACCTGTCAGATCAACATGGCTAAAAGAGTGAAAGTGTTAATCCCACAGGCAAAATACTGATCATGAAGTTAGTGAAGAAGGCTCGGCATAAGCAGAGATTATTATGTGTTCAGGAGAAATCAGGCTTCGATATTTCGTGTGCTGCAAGCGATCCGACCGAGGCAGATGATCTAAACAACCGAAATTAGATCGGCCCCCTCACTAAACGGCAACGTTGTTTTAAAATCGTTATTCGCCCTGGCATGGGATGTATGACACTGAGCAGTCGGTAGATGATCTTACTGAAGGTCCCAAACCACTAACAAGATAAATATAAGAAAAAGAAGATAATACTGATATATATTATCTTCTTTTTTTATTTGTCCTGTTACCTTTTCTGATGTTATGTTTAAAATGTTATCAAGGACAGACATGTAAAAAGACCTGCGTGCCTATTGTCTTCAGTTATCATTACAAAATAAAATTTTAGTTCAGTTCTCTCTCTCTCTCTCTCTCTCTCTCTCTCTCTCTCTCTCTCTCTCTCTCTCTCTCTCTCTCTCTCTCTCTCTCTCTCTCTCTCTCTCTCTCTCTCTCTCTCTCTCTTAGCAATGTCTATGTACCCAGCATCCCTGTCAGTGATCATTTTCCTATTTGTTTTTCATTATCTGTGAAGTTGCCAAAGAAACCTCATAAGGAGAATATAACCATCCTCTACAGATCATTCCAAAAATTTAACCAAGATGATTTTTTGCATGACCTTTCACAAACACCATTTTCCGATGTGTACAACTATAACGATCCCAATGTAGCGCTGTCCCACTGGTATAAGTTGTTCCTCGGTGTTCTTGACAGACATGCCCCGAGGCGCACTAAGCGTGTTAAACACCCCACTGTGACTGAGTGGCTGACGGATGAGATTAAAACTGCGATGGAACTAAGAGATCTACTAAAACAACAAAAAGAAATTTGACGAGTACAAAAAACAGCGAAACATAGTTAAATCATTAGTACGTAAAGCACAGAGGCAGTATGCTGAAAAGATTATTGCGGGAGGCAAAGACATACGCAGCATGTGGCAGGTGATTAACACGTTTACTAAAGGACAATCTAGCAAATCAACGAGTGTCCCCCCGCACCTTACAGCTGATGTATTTAATGAACACTTTCTGAACATTGCTAAAACCCTGTCACAGACGAACATCAGTGAGCCAGGTGAATACGTATGTTCAGAACAATTGAAACAGCACAGTCAACTAAACGCTGGCAGTACTTTCTCAGTTCCCCTAATGACCGTCCTTGATGTAGGAAAATCTATAACCAACATGAAAAGTAAAACATCTTGTGGTGTTGACGGTATTAGCAGTAAAAATCCTGAAAATTGCGCTCCCGTATATTGTTGAATCGTTAACCTTTATATATAACCTTTCGATTCAAAAAAGCATGTTTCCAGATGAATTGAAAATAGCAAAAGTTACTCCTCTACCAAAAAGCAAAGATCTGAGCGACCCAAGTGAGTACAGACCCATTTCAATCTTATCAGCACTGTCCAAACCACTTGAAAAGCATATACATAATCATTTACTTCAATTCCTGGAGGGAAACCGACTTATTAGTACAGCACAATCAGCTTTTCGGCCAAAACATTAACTCTCATAACCCACAAATGGCTCACTGCCATAAATGAGTCCAAACTTTCAGGTGTAGTATTTCTAGACTTTAAAAAAGCCTTCGATCTCATTAACCAATCAATCTTACTAAAGAAGTTACCTTTATATCACATTGATTCAAATGCAGTCGCTCTTCTCTCGTCTTATCTCTTAGACAGAACGCAGAAAGTGTTCTTGAATGGTAAATACTCAGCGGAAGGGCTGGTGACCCATAGTGTTCCTCAGGGATCCACCCTAGGACCGTTATTATTCAACATCTTTATAAATGACCTTCCACTGTCAATATCACACCCCGACACAAACTGTGGACTATTTGCTGACGATACATCATTACATGTATCTGATAAAAATGTTTCAACCGAGAGCGCTGTCCTCCAACATAGTTTAGATGAAGTGTCAACTTGGTGTGAAGAAAATCCTATGATTATCAGTATTCCTAAAACGAAAAGTATGTTGGTGACGACACGCCAAAAGCAGCAACGTGGTTTGCAACCCCTTGAGTTGTCCCTTCACTCTCAGCATATAGAGCAAGTGTCAAAGCATTGTTTGTTAGGAGTGACAGTCGACGAACAGCTCAGCTGGGAGCCTCACATAGAAACTGCCTGTAAAACTATTTCGAAGAATCTCTTTCTATTATCCAAATTAAGTCGTATAGTTGCCATTGATGCTCGAAAACTATTATTTAACGCACACATCAAGACACATTGTAATTATGCTTCCAATATCTGGGACGGTTGTGGACGGATATGCATTTGAAAAAATTAATTCCCTTTACCGGCGAGGTATTAAGCTTATTCTTCCTGGTTCATCCCCTACTGATGAAAGACTGAAGGCCCTTAATATCCTAACACTTAGTAAACAATTGGAACTTAATAGATGCTTACTTGTGCACAAAATTCTAAACGATGCCACCCCTCCCTATCTCCGTGAGCTGTTTTACCTATGGAGTACGACCTGAACACTGATCAACTCAGGCGCATTCCAACTGTGCCACTTTGATTTACCAGGACCTTTCAACGGACGTGCTATTGAACAAGCCCGTCTTTTCCCCCTGGATTGCGAGTCCAGCTACCGGGGCCGGGACGGGGATTCGAACCCACGACCCGGCGACTCCCTTCGCTCTCCTGCTCCGACGCTTACCCGCCTGAGCTATTTCGGACTCTCTGTAATTTGATTTGATTTGATTTGTTTTTATTTGGCATTTTGACCCCACCCCACCTAATCTCACCCACTTTCATCGCGTCAATCTACCTGTGTAGACTGACTCTAGGTAACACGACTAGACAGACACTAGCTTGACCACTGAAACAAGTCCAGGCATGTGCCCCAATCAGCTTTATCCTGACGACTATCTATCGTGTAAAGGTAAATACAGGCTTAGTTTAATCCCGACGATAACCTCCATATGAGGATCATGTGAGAAAAACCGAACCTTACCATTTACAGCAAGAGGCATATATTCTCATGAACCCCTGCGAACGCAGGGGTTTATGAGAATCTATGCCTCTTGCAGATGGAACGGAGGGATGAAGGACTTCGAACTCCCAACCTTGTGTCCACAGGGTCGCCTTCTTGCAGTGTTGACATTTCTTTAGCCGCTGACACCCCGCGCTCTTCAGATAAACGTAAGCCCTCGATCGCTTGACTGATGTCTTTGACTGAGGAGATTGAGCTTGTCTACTCAAAGTGGAAAGTGATCACCGTCGTGTTCATATTAACTCATTCAGCCCCGCACACACCACAGCAAAACACGGATCGAGCATGATAGTTCAAGGGTGGTGCACCATGCTCTCTCTCTCTCTCTCTCTCTCTCTCTCTCTCTCTCTCTCTCTCTCTCTCTCTCTCTCTCTCTCTCTCTCTCTCTCTCTCTCTCTCTCTCTCTCTCTCTCTCTCTCTCTCTCTCAATTGTAATACAGTCCTTCAGAGTGCAACTTCACTGAAAATTTGGGGATTTCGGTCCTGGCGCAGAATGAGTTAAGATGACCGCCGCGGCGTCAGGCAGGCAGCAACACGGCCGTGCGCGGGCCAACTGCAGCCGACGTTTGCCCGATGGCCTTTATTTTTTAATGACTTTTCACGCACTGGGGACCAGTTGTTCCAATTTACCACTGGGACAAACAGATTTGATGTAGGTAGAGTCAGTCAGAGACTAATGCAAAGATCGTCAGGACCTTGATGGTCTATGTTTCTTGCCCTGACAAGTGATGACAAGTGCCAGAGCTCAGTAGGGAGACACGCTAGTAATATCAAGGGGCATCAGGTAAGATGCAAAGGCCAGTGGAGAGTTGAAGATCAATTTTAAGTAACGTGTTTCAAACGTCGCAAGTCAGTCAACTTTCCAACGTGTACAGTCTGTGTATGCAAATATTCCTCGACTCTTTGAACTGTCGCCAGAGTTCAGGGTCAGAGTCACAAGGGGGAGTATGACGGAGGGGGCGGGGAGGGGCATAAAGAGGGGAAAAAGAGGGGGGGGGGGGGGGCGTGTTGCATTTCGTTGACGGCTGCAACGTTATCGCAGCTACATCAACCGTCTTTAACACATTCCGCCCCAGAACCGAAATCCCCAAGTTTTCGACTGCCCTCTGAGGGATTGTATTACAGCTCAAGAGACAGATCGAGCGTGATAATTCAGTCAAGGGTGGTGCGAGAATAGCTTGGCGCTTAAGGCCGGGCGCCAAGCCGTATTCTGGCATCACCTTTGAACTATCATGCTTGGTCCCATGTCTTGCTGTGGTGTGTCGGAGCTGAATGAGTTAAACTGTCCCTTTTTGACTCATTCAGCCCGACGGCCGCATTTCCCAAATTTTGGAGGTGTCATCTAATGACCACCAGTTGCACGAGATGGCTCGACCATGATAATTCAAGGGCAGTGCCAGATTAGCTTGGCGCCGAAGGCGCCAAGCTAATCTGGCACTACCCTTGAATTGTCATGGTCGACCCATCTCCTGCTGTAGTGCGTCAGGGCTGAGAGGGTTACTTTTTTATGGAGATGGGCGTAGTTTTCGTTTCCGGCAGCGGTTGTGGCTATAATTATGCAGGCAACAAGAACGTTGTTTTCCAGTACGTATTCACACCTTCTCAGCCGGTGGACGCAGGCTCTGTTTTCGAAATATTTGTGAATTCGACGCCAAAGATCCCAAGCCGTTCAATAAACATGGATACGAAATGGTGTCAACAAGAGGCATAGATCATTATGAGCCCCAGCAACTGCGGGGGCTCATAAGGATCTATGTTTTTTTTTTCTGGCGGCACGCCGTAAGGGTTTAACTCATTCAGCCCGACGCACGTGTATTTCCCAAATTTGTGAGGCGTCATCTAACGACTATGCACCTGTCGCAGGAGATGTGATCGACCATGATAATTCAAGGGCAGTGCCAGATTAGCTTGGCGCCGAGGGGCGGTCCGCCGTGGCGCAGTGGTTAAGGCGCCTGCCACCAATGCTAAAAGTGCGAGGTTCGAGACCGGGTTCCGGCGTCGGACTTTTCTCCTCTAGTAAGTGTCACCGTTAATTTGGGCGGACCGTCGGGGGTTCTTTCTCCGGGTACTCCGGCTCTTCCTCCCCCTCCCCTATGGTACCGGTTTCAGGCCATTTTATAAATTTCAAATACAAGCGATCAAAATTTTGGAAATCTCAGTAGCTGAACTAACACTTCGCACCACGTGGATGTCCTGTGTTTGTCTTGTACTGTGTTTGTCTCAGTTCAGAGTGAATGCGTGTGTGCGGAGTCACGTGAGCGTGCGTGTTGGGTAGGGTTCGCGGCGCTTTGAGCCGATTTGCAGAATTGGGAAAAAGCGCCTATATAATAACCGGTATAATTATTATGGTATTATTACTACCCTTGAATTATCATGGTCGACCCATCTCCCGCTGTCGGCGTCAGAGCTCAATGGCCGGTCAACTATTTCAACTCATTTCCGAATTTCCAAGACTCTCCTGTAACAAACGCTAACTACTTACAGACGAATCGACTATGATTATTTAACCCCTTTTACTGCCAGGAAAAATTACAACACCAAACTTGCAAGAGCTTTTTGATCCGCAGGGGGCTCATGAGGATCTATGCCTCTTGATAAAAACTTTTTTTTTAATTGAACTTCTTTTGACGGCTGGGAATCTTTGACGTTCTTTATTTTACAATGATTCCAAAAACGCAATCTGCATTTAGTGGCAGTGAAATGGTTAATGCGACACAGGTCAGCCTCAGATTGTCGCGGTACCCTGATGCCAGAATGTAGGAATGCTTTATTTGCGATCGCGTTATTGTAGTGCTGAATTAACCAAGGCGTGAAAAAAGAAAAGTCTTGGTAAGCAAACAAAGGTCCTCGGGCCGACGTCAGCCTTAGCTGGCCCGCGCACAGCTGACGTCTGACCGAGGACCTTTCGCTCACCGGGCATCAGTGTGGGAGCCAGAGACCTGCGCGCCGGGCGCGCCACTACTTTCCGATACTGCAGTATACTGACTGAAGCGCGTGACTCATGCTGGTAAGACTGACCTTTGCTCGGCACTTCAGGTAACCACCACATGCTAACCTCTTTCAACCTGTAGACTGAATTTCCAAAATTGCAGAGGTGTCCTCACAGGCATGGGGCGATCGTTGCGTAGTTGGTCACTTCTTACTATGTACTACTACTGGTGATAGGAGGTGACCATCATGTGGGTGTTCCTGTAACGTGAATACCTTCCACCAGTTAACTAAAGTCATTACAGACGACTCGGCATTGCGCATAGCTAATCAGGCACTACCCTTCAACCGTCATGGTCGATCCATCTATGGCTGAACTAGTTGGAGGGGAGGAAGGAAGATGTGTGAAGCAGGTTTAATGGATGACCCACAACTGACCGCCCATCGAAGCGTGAACAACTCGGGAGGTCACCTTAATAGATCTGATACGTCGTGCGTTTTCTGACGATTTGACCAATTCTGTTCCCCGAGGGGAAAATATTGTTTGGTGCTTGTATAACCAAATGACATCTATCTAGTACCAGAATGTAGTACATTTGCGAGAGAGTGTCTTTAGGGCAACTTGGCTCGATGTTTATCGTTACAGATTGACAGAATTGTGAACTGTTATAACTTGGAAAGGACACACTGAAAAGAGGAACAAGATCTCTCTCTCTCTCTCTCTCTCTCTCTCTCTCTCTCTCTCTCTCTCTCTCTCTCTCTCTCTCACACACACACACACACACACACACACACACACACATGCACACACGCGCGCGCACACACACACGCGCACACACACACACACACACACACACACACACACACACACACACACACACACACACACACGCAGCACCAGACTGTCCACTGCAACAGAATGTTTCAGGATCCGTTTGTTTATTTCAGAGATATCTGCGTCATATATATCAGGTTATGCCTCGCCTCCTGTGACGCAAAATAAATCACTCGTGCTCATATCGGTCGAACTGAGCACGAGTGATTTATTTTGCGTCAAGGGAAGTTAAACATAATTTTATTATTCAAAGACATCATAAAAGAGTTTTATCTTGAATCGGCATATTTATTCCCTTCGAAACGGTGCGGTTTCAAATGTCTTGCACGTGACTCATTTGAGTCGCTGCTTACTTGGGCTCCGCCACAGTGACTGATCGTTAAGTTGCGGTGCAACGAAACGGGGAAGGGTGACGTCGGAGGCAGCACAGGCTTTATCACATAGGCGGGAAAAGGGCGGGAAATGCATAAAACTTTGTTTACACGGTCAAAGTCATTTAAAGGACAAATAGCGTGCAATCTTTAGGTCCGTAATTAAACGGACGGATAACAGCTTGCTCGAGACAAACAAATATGGAGAAAGGCGCCACGTAGCTTATGGCAAATGCTCGAAAATGTATGAAAAGTCGCGTTGTGTGACGCGCGCAAGCCATTAGAATTTGTAATGAGAGCTAAAGCATGACCATCGTAACTTTGTGACAGCGTTTTGCGTCTGTGGGAATTCTAATAAACATTTTTTTATTTTAGGCCTGCATCAAAGGCAAACGCACAGTTTTCACCAGGGATATTACGGACACAGGAAATGTAAACCTGAACCCCTTCACCGCTAGTGGGCGGAAAATTGTGTCAGTCTTTAAAAGCGGGGTCAAATTCAACACCGAAGAGTCCCACCAATCCATTGAACACGGATATGAATGACAGGGTCAGCAAGAGGCAAAGAACCTCATGAGCCCCCGCATCTGCGGGGGCTCATGAGGTTCTTTGCCTCTTGCAGCTGGGTGGTGCTCTGCACCTTCCCGGCACTGAAGGGGTTAAAGAAAACTCGGCGTGAACTGTAACCGCGCCACCGCGTGTTTCAATTAAGTTCTCTACATTGATCATCGGTAGACCAGTAACTGCCGATGACCGTTCTGTGTTGGGACTGCGGGGATGAACAGAGTCAGCGAGAAGCATAGAGCTTCATGGGCGGCCTCTGCTGTCGCGTGTGGGGGGGTGGGGGTGGGGGTGGGGGTTAGGGCTCATGAGGCTCTATGTCTCTTGCTGCTGGGTGTTGTTCACCATGTCAGTCCCGACAGTGAAGAGGTTAGCATATTCTTCTTCAAACAAGGCCTCGTCTGAGTCTTATGTTCTCACTCACTGAGAATGCCCTTCAAGCAAATGACAATGAAAAATACGCCCTTGCCAAATTATGCGCAACATTGTACGCAGACGAAACATAACCAAACTCTGTTGCCAGCGCAGTGGTCCATTAACCCCTTGACTGCCGGGGCAAGGCGATCGCTAACCCAGCTGAAAGAGACATAAATCCTCATGAGCCCCCGCTGTCGCGGGGGCTCATGAGGATTTATGTCTCTTGTTAGTCCTGTGGGTTTTGTTTCTTTGGGGGTTTTTTTGCCTAATTTTGCCTCATTTACACCTGTAATTCTGCACGAGAGTGTCAGTCAGTGTGCAGTCGTTTCTGACGCGAAATTCGTGATCGTTGGCAGCAAAGGGGTTAACTGAACTATATATATATAAAAGACTGTTATCTAGGATCTGTTCAAGAAAGCTGTCGTGTGTATCCTCAGTCGCAATGGGTGTCAGTCGACACAATTGGCACAGAATCTGACGCGGCGTTGCACAAATCGTGCGCGTCGCTTGTCAAAATAAGCACAGCACTTGATACTTCCCCCCCAAAAAAAAAAAAAAAAAACAACCACACAACAACAACATGACAATGAAATATGCACTGAAAGCCAGGAACGTCATAACAATATTCGTCGCAGAAAAACAACTATACGTCGAAAACACACAATAACAGACGTGACCCGTCTGCTGACAAAGAAATGCAAAACAAGACGTGCCATAGGGGCTCGATGACAGTAGCTTTGACTAATGCAAATCCACTGCGCCACCGCGTGCGCGCCAGCGTCTTGACTGAGCTTTAGTATAGGCGCTGGCGCGCACGCGGTGGCGCAGTGGATTTTCATTAGTCAAAGCACGGACCAACAATAACTGTTATTGTTGGTCCAAGGTCAAAGCTACTGTCATCGAGCCGCTATGGTGCGTGCGTATATATAATTGAGTCGTTGGTCACTCCATCAGTGATTTCAATGGATCCATTCAAAATACGCCAATCGTGAAGTTCACCGCTTCCGTGATAGATCATATATCTGATCATCTTGACTATCATCGACATTGACGCGTCCTTTGGATTAAAAATAATAATAATAATAGCCTGCCATAGACACCATCGTGTGCTGATTTGTGATTCTGGACCTTAGGGCCTAGAGTCGTAAGGTTCAAAATCACAGATGGGCACATATCTAACCCATTGACTGCCAGTGGCCGTAGTAGATTGTGTTGCTAAAAATGTTTGTTAGTTTGACGCCAAAGAGTGCCGCCATGCAGCCGTCAAAACAGCATGGGTACAAAGTGGTGTCAGCAAGAGGCATAGGTCCTCATGAGCCCCCGCAATTGCGGGGGCTCATGAGGATCTATGTCTCTTGCAGTTGGATCGTGTTCAGTTGTTGTTGTTTTTAGTCTCGGCAGTGAAGGGGTCAAATAAAGGCACGACAACGAAACAAAAGAACAAAAGTGCGACGTCACTATATATGCGCAGTTCTAGACGTTGTCCAGCAAGTATACCAGACAAGAACAACAGACCGATATTGTATCACAAATAAATCCCGCTTTTGACTAAAAAGGACATGCTTGATTAGGTGTATGACAGCAACCCAATACGCTAAGGCCGTGCGCGGGCCAACAGCAGCCAACGTCAGCCCGATGGCCTTTGCGCACTGGGAAGGCCAATAATTTGACCGTGTCCGCTACCTGTCATTGAACAGTGGTGTCATGCGAGCGCCATGTTACGGAATGCGTCACTACTCCATCCCAATCCATTCCAGTTGATCTGCAAGAGACAGAGATTCACATCAGAAGGTGCTCATGAGTCTCTACGTGTCTTGCTGATCAAGATCGGCTCCTCCTTTTTCTGTAATGGAGGGTGTTGTTTGGAGTTAAGTGGATGAACTGTACAAGTACTAAGATTTACGATGAGTGCCACACGCATCATTATGATCTTTCTTGGCACAAGATCTGGGTTTTTTTATTGTTGGGGTTTTGTTTTTGTTTTTTCTCGGGGGAGGGGGAAGGTGGGGGGGGGGGGGGGGGGGGCGGGGGGGGGGGGGGCGGGGGGGGGGGGGAGTGGGGGGGAGTGTGGGGGGGGGGGGGGCAGATGGCCAGATCCAGAGCAGAAAGGTGACTGCCACTTACAGCTTTACACCTCATTCTTATTGAACCTTTCCACAACCAGTGCTTCAAGGTTCACGTTTAGAAATTTAATTGTCTTTAACTACAAGCATGGCAAACACACCCCCCCCCCCCCCCCCCCAAAAAAAAAAAAATAAAAAAATAAAAAAAAAATAAAAAAAAATTAAAATAATAATAATAATAATAATAATAAAATAAATAAATAAATAATAAATAAAAAATAATAATAATAAATAACAATAATAATAATAATTAATAAATAAATAAAATAAAAATAATAATAATAATAATAAATAAAGATAAATAAAATAAATAATAAATAATAAAAATAAAAATAAAAATAAATATAATAAATAATAAATAATAAATAATAAATAATAATAATAAATAATAAAATAAATAAAATAAATAAAATAAATTTTAACCTGAGAAAGACAGTGATTGTCCAGGTGCCAAGTTAACCCTTTAAGTGTCGGTAGCGATTTTGGTCGAGGTGATACCTGCAGAATCACCTCGACCAAAATCGCTACCGACACCCAAAAGGGCTAATTAGGCACTTCCCTGGACCAATTACAGTCGATCCAAGCGTATCTCCGATATTTGCCGCTAGTAGTGAAAAACATGGTCCGTGAATTTGTACGTTACGGCGTCGTATATAGTGATAAGGTCAAACACGATTAAAGACCAGCGCCAGACGTCGCACACTCAGCACTCTGAAGGCAAAAGACACTGTCCATCATTGTGAAAAGCGAGATTTCATTGTATTATAATGAAAATCTCGCTTTTCACAAACATGGACTTGCTGTCTTTTGCCTTCACAGGGAAACGTTGGCTGAAGCACGCAGGTCGTATTGACGATATTGACAATGTGCTTTTGTTCTCAAAGACATGACACATGAGACCCTTATTGAGGCATCAGAATGCGTACGTCTATTGTAGTTTTCTGGTGAACTGCCTATTTGATGTGTGACGAAGACACTTATCTACATCTCACTGATACCCGAAGTGTTGTTTTTCTTTGTTTTGCGGGCATTGGCCACAGGAGATCGAGGTCTGATTGACTGCCTGTTGTTTAATTTATATATTGCGTGCATGTGTTGACATTTACAAAATCTAAATTATCGACTACCACACCTATCCTGAGACTCTTCCACGTTTTTGTTGTTGTTTTCTGTTTATTTGTTTTAGCTTCCTTTCATGCGTGCTTCTTGCTTGATGCTTTTATTTTTGTTTGTTTGGTTGGTTGGTTGGTTGGTTGGTTTTTGGGCTGGTTGCTTGCTTGGTTCCCTGGATGATTGGTACTGGTTGGTTGGTTGGTTGGTTGGTTGGTTGGTGACAAATTGCTTCACCTTGCAATGATTGAATAAATAAGGCCTTGTTGGTATGTTGATCGGACTGGAAACAACAGCTGATAGGTCGTTTGCGCAGGCATACTGCTCTTTTTTTGTGTGTATGCATAAAGTCAATGACATACGTGCCATACCCATTTTTAACACAGTATCCATTATGCCTGTCAGTAAGAATATTTGGCCAGACAGGTGTCCGTCAACCTGGGGAGGGATGCTGAGTGCAGCCTACGTGTGCAGGCCAGACAACTCGCATGGCGCTGATGACAGACACCGGGCACATCTGCTTTATGCGTTGCATTGCAGGAGCAGGAGCAGGAGCAGGAAACCTATGAGAGTTTTGTCAATGACAGAAGCTCCGAGGCTCTGTGCTTCTGCCAGGAGACATGACTCGTATACGTTTCCTGTTCCTGTGAATGCACTATAGTTGACGAATCCAACCCAGTGCACACTGCACAGCCTGTGTGCTGATGGTGATGTTGATGGTGACGGTAATGTACACTATTTTACATTCACAAAACGTTTCAAATAAAATTAAAATAAATAAACTTCTTTTTTTTCTCCTTTTTCAGTGTTGTTGTTGTTGTTGCTTTTTCAGTCTAGTATGAAAACCGCCATCATTGGGCCACCCAAAGATACAATAGTCAGTGCTCTATGAGGATGTGTGTTCCACTAAATCAGATTTTGTATCTGCTTATGCTCTGATGACCTACTCCATCTGCAACTGAGACAAAGGTAGAAAACTAATTCAAGTTGACTTTTTGAAGTTACCAACATGTACACTGCAGCCTGGTCTTACTAGGATCTATGCATGTAGCAGGATATGAGACTAGCTGAGAGGCTGCTCAGACTATTGTCACTTACAAGTACAGACTGGTTTAAAACTCATTCTGTAAGTACAGACTGGTTTAAAACTCATTCGAGACGTGCCGCACCCGGATACGCGGCGTGACGCCGCGTATCCGGGTGCGGCACCTCTCATGTGTTAAATTTTTCCCCCAATACTTTATTGAAGCTTTTTTTTCAAAGTAGTAACAAAAAGACATAAAGAGTAAATACCAGACAAAATATAACATGTACACACATACACACACCCAAAACGATAATACACCATTTTAGCACAATTAAAACTAAAGTGGCGTGTGTTTGTGGAGAGAGAGAGA
This sequence comes from Semisulcospira habei, assembly GCA_036245525.1. Classification (NCBI taxonomy): domain Eukaryota; kingdom Metazoa; phylum Mollusca; class Gastropoda; family Semisulcospiridae; genus Semisulcospira; species Semisulcospira habei. The sequence continues at coordinate 127,431,846 of BTPG01000008.1, forward strand.
GAGAGAGAGAGAGAGAGAGAGAGAGAGAGAGAGAGAGAGAGAGAGAGAGAGAGAGAGAGAGAGAGAGAGAGAGAGAGAGAGAGAGAGAGAGAGAGAGAGTTCTTTTAGTGTGCATTGTGAATGTCTGCATGCGTGTATGTTAAGAGACCATTGTCAAAATTTCAGCCAAAAAAAGTATGGATATCTCGGAGGTAATGAACCGCATCAGGACAAAAAGTTTCCAACTGCAGTTTACACAAATTACCAGAGATTAACAGAAAAAGTAGCAAATGTTAACTATCTTACAAGAAATCTAAATATGGCAACCAAAGCTGTGTAGAACGACTAAATTTGTTTTTCATAGTAGACACATACTGCTCTGTACAGTACCTGTTTCTGAATTCTGCTAAAAAGACTGGAAAGTTTAACTGTCGATTCAAACAGCGGCAACTGTAAATGAAATGTTTTGCCATTAATAAGAGCAAATCGAGCACTGGGTCTGCCCGCAGCCCCTCTTTCACCCCAAAAATAATTAATTCTGTACAAAGTTCAAAATTTTCACAATGAGCACATTTTTCCTTAAACCTGTTCAATAATTTGTCCCAAACAGCATGCGGCACAACTTTGCACTCAAAAAACAGGTGTTCAATAGATTCCTTAGAGAGTGAAAAAACGTACAAAGGTTTGAATCCTTTAGCTGTCTATAGGGTAAATAAACATTGGTTGTCAGTACTCTATGGACAATTCGGTACTGAAACCAGCGTGTATTGTGTGACTGTTATATGGTGCAAAAAATTGGATTTCCACTTTAGGTCATTATATTTGTTTTTCCATTTTTCGATGCATGTAGGTGGTGTCGTTTTATTTAAGAACACATTGCATATACCTCTTGTGCCCTTTTTGTGCTTAAGGACAACATCCAAGGGCGTACCTATATCGGTTACATCAACTTCATCCGTCCATATTCGCTGCAGTTTTCTTTTGTACTTTCTTACAGCACTTGTTCTGCTATAGTAATCAAGAAAAGAAACAGCAGCACCATAACGTTCACACAACACTTCAAAACTGACAATGTCGCTATTATTGTCCATTACATCTCGAATAGTAAAAATGTTTTTTGAAACCCAATTGTCCACAAACTTCAACGAATCTTTTTTCAACAGCTGTGGGTTGAAAAACAGTGGTTGGCTTTTGAAAGCATCGATACTTGGGGGGCAAAAGAGATTATTATATTCTTTAAAAATAACAGCCACTTCTTTCCAGAAAGGGTTTTTCATCTCTACACTTTCTAGAAAATAGGCACCAAAAACTGCACACTGTTTAATACCTTCATATAGAGATGCGAGTAAAAGGCTCCAGTTTGTGCCCGAAAACAACACTCTCCGAATCCAGGTGACCTTAAGTGCTTTGTAAAAATGCTTCAATATCCATTACCTTGAGCCCGCCTGCTTCATACTGTCTAGAAACTGTAGTTCTTTTTACTTTATCTCTCTTCCCTCCCCAGATGAAGTTAAACATCACCGTGTTAATTTCTTTAATTAATACGCTCCCTGGGGAAGGAAAGGAGATAAAGAGATGTGTAAAAATTGGAAGAATTAAGGACTTGAAAACAACATTTCTTCCGATAGGTCTTAAATCTCGCAGTTTCCACTGCTTTACAATTATTTTTTTTTCATTTTTGCAAGTTTTGGTTTATAATTCAGGAGTATGATATCAGACAGTTCTGTAGAAAAAGTAACTCCTAGCACTGTAAAGGTAGCTGGATTCCAAGAGATACTGAGATGTGGGGCATAGCGTGTACGGCAAAACCTGTTGATTCCAATACATACAGCAATAGTCTTTTCAAAATTAATTTTTAGCCCAGAAATAACTGCAAAAAGTTCTAGCTCTAAGATGAAACAGTCAAAAGATTTTTTGGACCCATCTAAATACAATGGCATATCATCAGCAAACAATGAGACTAAGAATTCCTGTTCTTTGCATTTTATACCTGAAATGTTCTTATTATTCCTCAACTTTATGGCCAACAACTCAACACATACTGGGAAAATATAAGGTGAGAGGGGATCTCCTTGTCTACAACCTCATGTGTTAAAAATAATTTAGCGTTCATTGACGGCCGCAGCGTGCTGTTCGTGTTTACCGCTGACTTCTAGAACCCTGGAGGTCCTGCGGGTTGCCCGCAGGTGTACCGCATTCAAGAACCTACGTCGTTTTAGGAACTCTGTTGTGAAATGGACAACCGAAATGACAAGCGGATCTACATTACCGTATTCGAGACGTGCTGCATCCGGATACGCGACCGTAACCCGCGTATCCGGATGAAGCACGCATGGGATCTTAACGACCTTCTCTCGCGGGCAGGCCTCAGTGGTGCTAACCACACTGACTTCATCCTTGGGCGGCCCGACGATACAAGCAAGACGTAGATCCTCATGTGTCCCCGCAAGCATTTGGGGGAGGGGGGGGGGGGTTCATGAGGTTTAATGCTTCTTGCAGATGGATGTAATTTGCCTTCGACATGTCATGGCACACTCCCAAGTCACAATGTTTTCAAACAATCTGGTCTGTTTTGTCCTGGCTAGGGGGTTTGCACCTGGACACATGACAATCCTTCAAATGTTAAAATCGTACAGATGGAGGGTGACCGATTAGCACATTCAGGGCCTAAGACCGACCATGATCGCTTAAGGGTGGTGCTAGAATAGATTGGCGCCAGGATCGACCATGATAGTTCAAAAGTGATTCAGGAATAGCTTGATTCTTAAGTTGACCGTGATAGTTCAAGGATGGTGCCAGTATAGCTTGGTGCCGAAAGGTGCCAAGCTATTCTTGCACTACCCTTGAACAATTATGGTCGATCCATCTATTATTGTAATATATCAGTGCTGATTGGGTTGAGGAGTGTTGCATGGCACGCTCCCACATATGCCATATTGATACAATCTATTCTGTATTGTCCAGACACTGGGATTAGCTAGTCTAATCCCCTGCATAAAGAGCGGTTTAGGTTGCTGGTGTGCTGGTCTGTAATTTTAGTCCTTACGGTTGTAGACCGCAACGTCCAAAATCGCCAACTAAAATATATTTAAACATTGCTGCTGTGCTTATCGCAGATTTAATTGCAAACCGTGAAGTCGAAGGTAGATAAATCGCTTCGACTCCAGGGTACACCTTAGTGTGGGTAACCCTTGTATTCCAACCCACCCACCCACCACCACCCCAACTCCCTCACCACCAACCCCCCCGCCCCTTACCCTCACCCCACCCCCACCCCACCGCTCACACACACACACACACACACACACACACACACACACACACACACACACACACACACACACACACACACACACATACACACACACACACACAAACACAAACACACACACACACACACTTCCACCCTCCAGCCCCAACTCCACCTCACTCCCTCTCCGCGTGTGACAGGTAGCTTGGTTTATGGAGCACAAAACAACGTTTCGAGTTCAAATCCTTAGTGGGGTACTTCCTCCCTACCTCCCAAAACATCCACTCAACACCACACACCCACCCCAACCCTTCTCCCCGTGGGGTGGAACACTTCATATTTGGAGCACAAAACAAAATTGATCCCACTCAAACTTTAATTTTAAAAAAATAAACTGTTAGTAACACTCCATTAGTGCTTTCAATCACAGTGCTTTTCGACACATCGTGACGTTCGTGTTTATTAAACTTCACTCACCTTGCTTATTTTGTTTGAATCTCTCTTATTAACCCATTCACTGCTGAGAAAACTGAGGTCAACGCGATCTTACTGCAAAAGACATAGATTCGCGTTTACCTCCTCGCAGCTGCGGAGGCACATGAAGATCTAGGCGGCCTCTTGCTGTCCTCACTTGGTGTCAATGGTTTGGTTACACGAGCCGCGTGAGCTTAATCCTGCACCAGCCACTAAGCAAGGTGTTCCGCTACAGCGGAACACCTTGCTTAGTGGCTGGTGCAGGACTAAGCTCACTCATGCAACTGGCCCCGTGATCCTTGGACAACTGCAGCTATCTGGTGCGGAAGTGACAAAAAGATTTCACAAGCCAAATCTGCGACCAGGGGCAGTGACGCGCTTAACCTCTTCCCTAGCACTGGACGTTCATTTTGTTTCCAAAAATCTTCGTTGAATCACAACTTTACTAAGGAACATGGATACAAAATGGTCTCAGCAAGAGGCACAGATCCTCACGAGCCCCCGCAGTCGCGGGGGCACGTGAGGATCTGTGCCTCTTGCGGTTGCATCGCGTTCACATTTTAGTCTAGGCAGTGAAGGGTTTAGACTCAGTTTTTCCACAAAGTGTACCGCAGCTATATGACATCTTACGAGTATTGTGCCATGTACTACTACTACTAATTCAAGTTTATTGTCCCGCTGGCACTAGAGTGATCGGGGACTAATATTTTGGCTTAATTTCTTTTTTAATAAAAGAAAAAATGTTTATAATGTACTTTAGTTAGAGAAGCTGCCATACCGTGCGTTTGGTTAATTTTAAAATTTCAATGGTCTCAACCAATAACGGTTATTTCTAATAAGAGTTTTATTTATTTATTATATCAGTGTTATATATTGTTAAATTCAAGGTTAAAATTCAGGACCATCAATGTAAAAACAAGTTCAAAGGTTATACATTTATGATGATAAGAGATACTACTAGTAAGTCCTTATTTCAATTTGATTTCTTTATTAATTAATACTTTAACCTTGTATTTTTAATTTTTATCAATCTCTTTACTATTTGCTATTTGGCCGGGGCTCTGGTCTGGCCTATTGTGCCATGTTATCTGTCTCCCCTTATGCATACCATTTTCAATTTTTTTAAAAAAAAATGATATTCTGTAACATTCTGGTCTGGTCTGTGAAGTTAGACCTTAGGTCACTTAGTCGTACGGTCAAAAATCGCAGGCCATCACACAAAACGTCTACATGTTTTCTCGGCCTCATAACATTTTGCACGTTCCATCAGAGACTGAACATTCTGTGACCCAGCGGCCGAGAACACACGCGGTACTGATGTAAATTCGACTAACAAGAGATATAATAATCCTTCACACACAGCCATCAAACTGCGGGGGTTCGGGGTGGGGGTTAGGGGGTGGAGGGGGGGGGGGTTATATTTCCTGACTAATGTATGCACACTGTATATGTATTCAGACGTATTCAGTGCAAGATTGCTTTCAAATTGTTGGCATAGAGCTCAGAGCGTGACCTTTTCGGTGATTGGCTCAGAATTAATATTTATGATTACGACCCATAATTTCTGCAATTTGCAGCGCGTGTCAAATAAATCATGCGCAACAAACGGCGCGCCCTAAGCGGCCTTGTACAAAACAATCAAACAGTTTGGTGACCGTGCCTTCAGAGTGCACAAAGGCAATCGGGCCGATGTCGGCCGCCGTTGGCCCGAGCACGGTCGTCTGCGGGCCAACGGCGGCCGACTTCGGCCCGACGGTCTTTTGCGCATTGGGTTGTAATGTGAGCTGTGATAAGTATGTTGTCGGTCCTGTTGGCGGATAGGCCTGCACGGGTGGGACTTTTCCGGCTACAGCCGGATTTCCAGATTAAAGAAGAAAAAAAAAAAAAAAAAAAAAAGAAGAAATTTTCACTTAAAAAGTGCCCCAAGACCCTCGCTTCAGGATTCAACTTTTTTTTTTCGGTCCCACCCATGGGCCTGTTGGCGCAATGTGTAACCGTACACATATCCGTGTACAATACACTTCAAAAGCCTGTTTTCAGAGCATCAGGATGTATCCGCAAAGCAAGCTTATCAACCCATTTAGCCCAGGGCGGACTACAGCAGGGAACAGATCGACCGTGATAGTTCAAGGGTAGTGCCAGATTTGCTTGGCGCCATAAGCAAATCTGGCACTACCCTTGAACTATCATGGTCGATCCACTGCAGGTTCTGGTACATAACTGTGAAGTGACACTTAGGAAATGCGGCCTTTGGGACTAACAATTATTGCATGTTTGCATACAGCAGGTTAGAATATGTTTTGAGCGATCAAAAGTATGAGAGATCACCTGTCATTAAAGACCATCATTTAGGTGGCTGTAGGTGGCTGACAATTGATATTGTTTGTCCTTCAAGACTTCTCTTAGGAGGTGTGGGTGGGTGGGGAGGGGGGGGGGGCCGGGTATATTTCCTGACTGATGTATGCACACCTGTCTTATAGCTCATTTTTCTAATTTAGGAAATGCGGCCTTTGGGACTAACAATTATTGCATGTTTGCATACAGCAGGTTAGAATATGTTTTGAGCGATCAAAAGTATGAGAGATCACCTGTCATTAAAGACCATCATTTAGGTGGCTGTAGGTGGCTGACAATTGATATTGTTTGTCCTTCAAGACTTCTCTTAGGAGGTGTGGGTGGGTGGGGAGGGGGGGGGGGGCGGGTATATTTCCTGACTGATGTATGCACACCTGTCTTATAGCTCATTTTTCTTGCAAAAAAAAAAAAAGAAAAAAAAAGGTAATTCTCGAAACAGGTTCTAATGCACATAGCTCTGGCCTACTTGCAAAAACAGTCTAAAATTTAACAGGGCCGGACCCAGGGGGGGGGGGGGGTTACCTGGGTTCCGGAACCCCCCCTCCCAACTAAAAAAAAAAAAAAAAAAAAAAAAAAAAAAAACAGTGAATTTTTTTATGCAAAGGGAGTTCCAAAGTTTTATTATTTTTTTTAATTGTTTTTAAAACATTGCAGTTTTTAGTCACTTTTGATCCAAGGCACAAAGAGTTATTTATAGACAATTCAACGGAAATCCATTTCAAGGGATCCGTTTAAACGTCCAAAACGTTTTCCCGTTGAAACGACCAAGTAACCCAACCCCTAACCCTATTATTAGTAAATGCAGCCACATTTTCTTGTTATGGCCGCAAGCCTCTTCCAGCGCCTTCACCTTGATACAGCCCTAATCCCCCAAAAACGACTTTTTAGAAAGATTAATTAAGACGCTAAGTTGATAATTATGATAATTCGTTGTAACGAACATCCGTTGAAACGACCATCATTGAATCGTCCAAAAACATCGTTGAAATGGATTTCCGTTGAATCAACCAGGTACCCAAAAGAGTTGCTCTCCTTCAGTGCACGTCTTTCCGAGAAAGATCAGTGAAAAGACGTCTGACGTCATTAAGGTTTGTGGGGGGAAGTTTAAATCTAGATCTATTTTCTTTGGTAACACTTCACTTTTGCTGTCTCCTCGAAAATGCCGAAACTGAAAAAAAAACAGATGCTGATGGCAGTAGGCGACTGTCATGCTGGTTTTCATCAAGCTCCATTTCAGAAGGTGGGTACATTTTTAAATCCAATTTTGTCTCATAAAAGAAATGTAGTCAGTAGAACTAGGTAAAATTCACCCATTCCGAATTCGATTCAAATGAGCACGTGGCGATGGCGCCGGTACTTCCTTCCTGTGAGTGTAGCCTACGCTGTAGGAGCTGATACTAGCTGCATATAATGAATATCATAGATATAAAACAGCCCCACTTATTAAAATACCAAAACAGGTAACAATTAAAGTAATGCATAGCCTAAAATTTATTTCACAAAGTATTATGATATATAACTTTAAAAATGTCAATTTAAAAAATAAAGATATCGGCATCAATGATCAATATTGCTTTTATATTTATTTAAAAAAAAATCTTTGCACGGCAAAATATCGTTTTCAATAACAAAACCAAGGGCTAAGTTATAAGGTATCGTTATCACTAGTGCAGCTTACTAGCTATGTATTGTGACGTAAATCTCTTCGGAGAGCAAAACAGAACCGTCTTGATGGCTGACTATGGAAACCATAGCCTATCTGACGCCACTTGTTGACAGCGTCGCCATCAATTGTGACGGCAACATAGCCTTTCCGGGTGCGAAACCGTCATGACGACTTCGGTTTCTGGAACGACAAGAAGCCATCATGACCGTTAACCTATATTGGATTAGATTAATTCAGCTTTTTTGTCCAAATTCGAATTAAAAAAAATATATATAATGAAAAACGTTGTTTATTATTTTGACACACAGTTAACCCATTCCGCCCTGACGCACTACAGCAGGAGATAGGTCGACCATGATAATTCAAGGGCAGTGCCAGATTAGCTTGGCGCCTGTCTGCGCCGCCAAGCTAATCTGGCACTGCCCATCGATTATCATGGTCGATCCATCTCCTGCAACTGGCGCATAGTCGTAAGATGACGCCTCCAAAATTTGGGCAATACGGCCGTCGGGCTGAATGAGTTAATATGCACTGTTCTTGCTTGTTTTGTGAGACATATTGCTAGACTAGAGCTTCTTATCTAGTTTAGATGTGTTCAGTGTTTCACTTGGACTACTGTAAATTCGAATTTTTGTTAAGTGATAAGTCCATTATTATATCTAGACACACTAACCACGAATCAATCAAGATTGATCAAGAGGCATACGCCTCAATTTGTTCCTGATAAGGCACATGCATGGGATGATTGTTATGTAGTTGGACACTTCGTAAAGCACGGGTAGTAGTAAATAGCACTTCCACTTCATGACCAGTTGTCAACGATCCTCCCATTACTCCATAAGCCAGTCTAGGCACCGTGTACCCCCACCCCCTCCCATCCAGTACTCAATAAGATGGGTTTCAAAGTGTACCTTAGTATGTCCTGAGATGTTTAAGCCATGTTCCCCTAAAATCCTTAGGAACACACCAGAGATATGGCCGATGGCGCAAGGGTACCCCCATTCACGCTCTTCGCGGATGCTAAAATGAGGTTGAGAAATATTTTCCTATAAATAAATCAGAATTCATTCCAGAAGCCCAAATCAGGCAATATTATGTTAAGGCACACCTTCTGCGTCCTCTGCAAAAAAACAATGAAAAAAATATTGAATCTCTGGCACACAGTGAAAGTATTTATGCACCTAGTAAACAGCCATTTCTTCGAAATAGCAAAAAAAGACAAAAACAATGTGTCAGATGCCTTCAGACATTTTCTATAGCACTGGCAGTCCATTTTCACGCTTACATCATTAAAACATGTCACAATTATTACAAACTTGACTAGGTAATGCTGTGATCACTGTGAGTGCCACAGTGGTTGATTTTGTATCCCTACCCCCAAGTTGTAAAAATACAATCTGCAAATCTGTGTTAACATCAAACTCGCAGATCAGTACTCAATGCCGAGAAAATTGAACGTTACCCAACTGCAAGAGGTATAGATCCTCATGAGCCCCCGCAGTTGCGGGGGCTCATGAGGATCTATACCTCTTGCTGACACCACTTTGTATCCATGTTTTGAGGGATCTTTGACGTTGAACTTCATCCAGTGTTATGCGCCCACCAATGACAGTGACGAGGAAGAGAAACAAGAGTTCTACGACCGACTCCAGAGTGCCGTGGACAAATGTGCGGAGCGAGACATCACCATCGTCATGGGCGATTTTAATGCCAAAATAGGGGAGGACAACACCGGATACGAAGAGGTGATGGGGAGACAGGGACTAGGCTCGGAGATGAGTGAGAACGGGGAGAGGTTTGTAGACTTTTGTGCTCTAAACCGACTTGTCATTGGAGGCAGCATCTTCCCACACAGAAGAATACACAAAGCAACTTGGGTCTCACCTGACCATACAACAGAGAACCAAATAGACCATATCTGCATTAGCAAGAAATTTAGAAGATCCCTTCAAGATGTTCGAGTGAGGAGGGGAGCAGATGTCGCCTCAGACTACCATCTGCTTACATTAAAAATGAAGCTCAAGCTAAAGAAAAGCCGCACAGAGACAGCAAGAAGACAGCGCTATAATGTAGGCCTCCTGAGAGAAACTGGAGTTAGAGAAGAGTTCAAACTGGTGCTGTCCAACCGGTTTCAAGCGCTACAGGAGCTAGTAAATGAAGAGGAGGCGGTCACCACAGAGCAGCAGTGGAAGGCAGTTAGAGAGGCGCTGAACTCAACCTGCAAAGACACTGTAGGGTTCAGGAAACACCACCACAAGGACTGGCTGTCGGCACAGACCTTGAAGAAGATAGAAGCGAGGAAGCAGAAGAAAGCAGCGGTCAACAACAGCCGCACGAGAGCAGCCAAAGTAAGGGCACAGGGGGAATACTCGGAAGCCAACCGCGAGGTGAAGAGGAGTATCAGGGCAGACAAGAGGGCCTACACAGACAGCCTGGCAGCAGAGGCAGAAAAGGCAGCAGGCAGCGGCAACATGAAACAGCTCTACGACATTACCAGAAGATCGTCGGGTAAGTATGGCCATACAGAAAGACCAGTAAAAGACAAAGAAGGCAAGCCTATTGCAGACAGAGCAGACCAACTCGACAGATGGGCCGAGTATTTTGAAGAGTTACTGAACAGACCTAGCCCACCCGACCCCCCCGACATCCAGCCGGCAGAGACCGACCTACCCATCAGCTGTGACAGACCCAGCCGGGAAGAGATCAGAAAAGCAGTGGCATTTTTGAAGAATGGCAAAGCATCAGGGCCAGATAGCATCCCAGCGGAGTCTCTGAAAGCAGACCTAGAGACAACAGTGAGATGCTGTACCCACTGTTTGGAAAGATCTAGGAAGAGGAGGTGATGCCAGCTGACTGGAAGGAGGGGTACCTAATCAAGCTTCCCAAGAAAGGCGACCTCAGCAAGTGTTCCAACTACAGAGGAATCACCTTGCTGTCAGTACCAGGAAAGGTCTTCAACAGGATCATCCTAGAGAGAATGAAGAGCTCCGTTGACCCCCAGCTGAGAGACCAGCAAGCAGGATTCAGGAAGAACCGATCATGTACAGACCAGATCGCCACTCTCCGCATCATCGTGGAACAGTCTCTGGAGTGGAGCTCCCCGCTGTACGTCAACTTTGTGGATTATGAGAAAGCATTTGACAGCGTGGACCGAGAGACTCTGTGGAAACTCCTACGACACTACGGTGTACCCACAAAGCTCGTCCGCCTGATCAAGAGCAGCTATGATGGCATGACATGTCGCGTGATCCACGAAGGGCAGTTCACCAGAGAGCTCCAGGTCAGAACTGGTGTCAGGCAGGGGTGTCTGCTGTCTCCGTTCCTCTTCCTACTGGCCATAGACTGGGTCATGAAGATGACCACAGAGCACAGACGAAGTGGAATACAGTGGACACTGTGGACACAGCTTGACGACCTCGATTTTGCAGACGACTTGGCATTACTGTCCCACACTCATCAACAAATGCAGGACAAGACCACGAGGCTTGCTGACATCTCGTCCCAAGTGGGCCTCACCATTCACAAACAGGAAACAAAGACAATGAGGCTGA
>BTPG01000008.1:127445620-127473120 GCA_036245525.1 Semisulcospira habei
ACCCTGAAAATGAGCGTGTATGTATTACATCACCCTTCTCAGCTAGCTATAAATAACTTCATAGCTGATATGGGTCAGGGGGGATATTTTGTTGTTTTAGGGAGTAAATTGTTTATGTTTCTACAGAATTAGGTTTGTTATTTGAGGGTGTGGTTGTTTAGATTCATGTATACGTTCACCAGGGACTTAGCCTATACGTTTTCTACGTTTGTTTCCATGTCAGATGAAGAATATTTGATCTGAAACGTCGTTCTTTGTTTCTATTTTAAAGGGTTTTTCGCCACTATCTTCTGTTTTAGTTTGACTTAGCCTATAATTATATTCGTGCGCCGGTTGCTAAGAAGTGAAGTGATTGTATGAGTGCGCATTGTAAGAGAGGACGTTTAGACTTTGGGTGAGGCTGCTGTTGTCTTTTGTCCTGCCCGACCTTTTGGTTGAACCTGTTGCTTTATTTTGTAGGTTTGTCGATGTTATCAATGCCGCATCTCCTTTTGGATTGTATGCACAAATTGATTGAATGGAAATGACGTCACAGAGTCAGCGTCGTTTCATGCGTCGTCTGCACCAGTCAGTCGTTTAGTGCAGTTAAAAGAGTGCAGGCTTGGATGGGCCATTTTCTGATGTAATAGTAAAGTATTATTTGTGTGAATGCTGTCCGTTTGAAGGAAGGTTGATTGATTGTACATAGCTTAACGTCCCGACAGCAACAAGACTTTCTCAGGACGTGCCTGCACTGCTAGTGACAAAAACTCAACAGAATATTGAATGTATGTCGCCAGCCGGTCCAATACGTTAAATAAAACCTACGACATGGGGCCTAAATAAAGCTAAGACCATTTAGCAACACACATCGAATATCAAGAGCCACAGGCAGCGCAGACAGTAGGGAGAGTTTAAAAAAGGAAAATGCAGGTGAATGGACCAAGGGTAGACAGAAACACATGCCCCCGGAATATAGAGAAAAAACCCACCCTGTGGGGCTGACCAGGGTGCCCCTGGGAACTAAAAAGTCCCCCAGGGCAGACCCGGTTGGGGGTGTTTGAAGGAAGGACTGGAAAGTCGAGTGTTGAGGGCAGACCGGTTGGGGGTGTTTCAGGGAAGGACTGGAAAGTCGAGTGTTGAGCGAAGCCCGAGAGAAGGCGAGGATGGGAAAAATATCCAGCACTATACGTTGGAATAGATGCATATCAGTTACGACATGCTTGTAAATTAAAACACTTTTAACCCCACCCGGGTCTGCCCTGGGGGACTTGGGTGGGGTTAACTACTTTTTATTTCCCAGGGGCACCCTGGTCAGCCCCACAGGGTGGGTTTTTCTCTCTATTCTGGGGCATGTGTCTCTGTCGGCCCTTTGTCCATTCACCTGTATTTGACTTTTTAAAACTCTCCCTACTGTCTGCACTGCCTGTAGCTCTTGATATTGGATGTGTGTTGCTAAATGGTCTTAGCTTTATGTAGGCCCCATGTGTTAGGTTTATTTAATGTATTTGACCGGCTGGCGATATACATTCAATGTTCTGTTTAGTTGTTGTTTTTTCACAAGCAGTGCAGGCACGTCCTGAGAAAGCCTTGTTGCTGTCGGGACGTTAAGTAATGTACAATAAAACACTTTTAACATTAAGAAAAGTTGAGTTAAAAGAGGTTTTAAAACAGTTTTCATAAAAACTTTTGCCCGACACGCTTCTAAAAACAACATTTTCTTAGTTTTAAACCTTGTACCGCGCCATAAACGCCGCGATTGCTTTTCAGTCTTAGCTGTCCTATAGTGTGGAATGTGGGACTTTGCCAACTGGATCCATCTGGTGCACTCCAAATGAGTATTTGTGAGTGGTTTGACGTGCAACTCAGTGTGCGCCTCTGAAATGACCTACTGATTCCACTGATAATGAAACTCTTTCATTCATAAGAGTGCATTGAGCAGCTCTATAAACCAAAAGTGATGACCCCCTCTCCCCCCCCCCCCCACCCTCCCCTCCCCCCCCCCCGCCCCGCCCCCCACACACACACACTTCTCCCCCCCCCCCAACCCCCTTACAACCCCACTCAAACAATCATAATAGTAAAATCAACCAAAGGTATCTTTAGTGAGGTATTTTCACTGTAATCCCAGTTTTGTGTGAGAGGCACCCACTTTTGGGGTAAACACCCATTTTTTTTCCATCCAGTGGCTCTGTTTCTAGAAAATGTCTATTTTATTTTAAGTTGTAGAGCTTAGTTATAAGGTGAGTTCTAAACATTGGCATCAACTCCAGAGCCCTAGAATAAATAGAAATATGGGAACCCATTTTCACATAAAATGGTAGGTCACCCAGTCTGAGGGTTTTGTGTTCATGTGTGTGTGTGTGTGTGTGTGTGTGTGTGTGTGTGTGTGTGTGTGTGTGTGTGTGTGTGTGTGTGTGTGTGTGTGTGTGTGTGTGTGCGTGACTGCGCTTAGAGCCCGCTTTTGAGGACGGACAAGCTTGTCCCTAAAAGAATTATCTCGGGACCTTTTTCGACTTTTTTTTATTAAGATGCTCATTGGCGAGAAAATGGCCGTTTCACAAAACCGGTCGATCCTCACTGGAGCCCGTAATTTTTTCTCATTTTTACTAGATATTTTGCGTACAGCTAGATAAACGGGACATATTGAATGAGTTCGTTAACCAGCATTGTACCTCTAGAACGTTTTGAGTGATAATTAAATATTTTTGGGAAAAAATCACGTTTTTGGAATTAATTTCACGAATTATAAGGGTTAATCTTAAAACAAATGAATCTTTTTAAAAAAAATCTTCTCATTAATAATAGCATGATTTTTCGTATACGGTATTTACGTAAGCCTACAGTTTGTTTCTTGGGGTCTCAAGGGGTCTGTGCCTGACTCAAAGGGTGGAGGCCCCAGGGGACGAGTTGCGTTGGTGGTGCGGGTAGTGGAGAACTCTTACAGTGCCTCCCCCGGGATCACCCTAGTCTATGGCCTGTTGGCCTTTGTGAGGCACCCTCGTGTGTAATCCCTCCGGACCAGCATAGCATCCCTCTATCCCAAGACCGTCCGTGCGTGGTCCCTGGCCACATCCTCTCCGAGGTGACCCCAAAAACTGGGCAGCACTAGCCCCCAGGCGGATCTAGAGGAGAGAACCTCGAAAATAAATCATTGTCCTGCTGCCTTGCAGGCCTGGCCGCTTGGCTGCGGAAAGGCTAAGGGAGGAAAACCCTGACATCAAAGCCCCCGTGTCTCCGGGGAAAGTTTTTGAGCCAGAGACTAAGACAAGGACAGTCTGATATAAAACCTACGACCCGAGGACCTCGATGCCACCGTCCCAGCTTGCTAGGCCATGGCAGACGAACCAAGGGTTTAAAGGGTAGGGCCAGTATTGCGCACACTGCACTCCACCAAAACGCTCCACCGCGCAGGCTTTAGGAAACGCCCACGGACCATGACACCTACCTTTCCAAGTTCTGTAGCGATGGGCAAGGGGCAAAACGGCAGGTGAAAGATGTCACTGGAAGCCGCAGTCTCAAACCTGCATGCAGGCGGTTCAGGATATTGGTCGCCTGATGTTGACCTGGGGATAACAACGTCACTCAGCACACCCTGAACGACCAAGCAGCCTTCTCTAGGGACAGCACTGCTTGCTCCACACGGAGAGGGGCCTAGAAAAGGTGGCCTAACCAAAGCTCATCCCCTCGTAACCCCAGTTGGCTAGTCGCGGTCAACGGGCATCTTCTCCTGCGGTCAGAAAACAAGAAAAAACAACGGATCCACTCCCATGACGACCACGATCGGACTCAACGTAGCATGCTGGAACATCCGAACCATGCTCGACACAGCAGACAGCGGACGCCCTGAACGTCGCTCCGCCCTCATTGCCCATGAATTGCGGAGGTTAAAAATCGACATCGCCGCGCTCAGCGAAGTACGCCTTCCGGAGGAAGGCAGCCTCCAAGAACTTGGCGCTGGCTACACCCTCTACTGATCAGGCAGGCCTACATCATAAACGGCTCTCAGGCGTGGGCTTCATGGTCAAAACCCCCATTGCGAATAAGCTGGAAAACATACCAACGGGTTACTCCGACCGCATCATGTCCATGCGCCTCCCACTGAGACACCAGCAATACGTCACCCTTCTCAGTGTGTACTCCCCAACCATCCTGGCAGAGCCTGCAGAAAAAGACAAGTTCTACTCTGACCTGCGCAGCCTCCTACAGAGCACCCTTGCAGACGACAAAGTCATCATCCTTGGCGACTTCAACGAGAGTGGGCCAAGACTCTGAAGCCTGGAAAGGAGTCCTCGGCAAGCATGGCGTTGGGAACTGCAATGACAAATGGCCGCCTACTGTTGGAGTTCTGTGCAGAGCAGCAACTTGTCATTACCAACACTACTTTCCAGCAAAAGGACATTCGAAAGACCACCTGGATGCATCCTCGCTCCAAGCACTGGCACCTTATCGACTATGTCCTAGTGCGTCAGAGGGACCGCAGTGACGTCCTCCTCACCAGAGTGATGCCCAGCGCAGAGTGCCACACTGACCACCGCCTTGTCTGCTGCAAACACAGGCTCCGCCTCAAGCTGAAACCCAAGAAAGGGCCCCCCACCCCCCCCCCTCCCCCCAAGAAAAAGCTTGATGTTGCCAGCCTTCAGCGTGACGACAAGAAAGCTGCCCTTCAGACAGATTTACAGCGCATGCTCAAAGACACAGTTGATCCAGTAGACTCCTCCCCTGAAACACTCTGGGAGCAACTGAAAACTGCTATTGTAAAATCTTCTGTAGAAGTCTTGGCCTTTGTTAGAAAGAGGAACAAAGACTGGTTTGACGAAACCGACGTAGAGATCCAGGAACATCTAGCCAAAAAAAAGAGCTGCCCATCAGGCCCACCTAGCCCAGCCTTCCTGCCCTGTGAAGAAGTCTGCCTTCCGCCTCATCTGCAGCAGTCTCCAGCGCAAGCTTAGAGAGCTCCAGAACGAGTGGTGGTCCAGACTCGCACAGAGGACCCAGCTTTGCGCTGACAACGGTGATTATAGGGGCTTCTACGAAGCACTGAAAGCAGTGTATGGCCCCAGGCACCTGGTACAAAGTCCCCTGCGAAGCGCTGATGGACAGGCACTCCTCACAGATAATGCCTCCATCTTGAACCGCTGGTCGGAATATTTTCAGGACCTCTTCAGCGCTGAGCGCACTGTTCAAGAAACAGTCATCCTCCAAATCCCACACCTCCCACTAAAGGTTGAATTGGACGAACCGCCCACCGCCGAAGAGACCCTCACAGCCATCCACCAGCTCAAGAGTGGCAAAGCAGCAGGCATTGACGGAATCCCGCCAGAGATCTGGAAACATAGAGGCCCAGCACTGCACAACAAGCTCCACGACCTCTTTCTCTGCTGCTGGGAGAAAGGAACACTACCAAAGGATCTCCGTGATGCAGTCATCATCACCCTGTACAAGAACAAAGGAGAGAAGTCTGCCTGCTCTAATTATCGTGGAATTACCCTGCTGTCCATTGCCGGGAAAATTCTCGCAAGGCTGCTCCTGAATCGGCTGGTACCGGCCATCGCTGAAGACCACCTCCCAGAGGGCCAGTGTGGCTTCAGAGCCAAAAGGAGTACCACCGACATGGTCTTTGTGCTGAGACAGCTTCAGGAGAAGTGCCGCGAGCAGAACAAAGGGCTGTATGTAACGTTTGTCGACCTAACAAAGCGTTTGACACTGTGAGCAGGCAAGGCATGTGGCAGATCCTGGAGCGACTTGGCTGTCCCCCAAAGTTCCTCAGCATGATCGTCCAGCTCCACGAGGACCAGCAAGGCCAGGTCAGACTCAACAGTGACCTCTCAGAACCATTCCCCATTCTCAACGGGGTGAAGCAGGGCTGCGTGCTGGCACCGACCCTCTTCGCCATCTTCTTTAGCATGATGTTGAAGCAGGCCACAGTGGACCTCGACGATGACGACGCAGTGTACATCAGGTATGGTCTCGATGGCAGCCTGTCCAACCTCAGACGACTGCAGGCCCACACCAAAACCCTAAACCGACTGATTCGTGAGCTGCTCTTTGCTGATGACGCTGCCCTCATTGCACACACAGAGAGAGCCTTGCAGCGCATCACGTCCTGCTTCGCAGATGCTGCCCAGCTCTTTGGACTCGAGGTGAGTCTGAAAAAGACAGAGGTCCTTCATCAGCCGGCAACCAAGGAAGAGCATCGCCCTCCCCACATCACCCTCGGCGAGTCCGAACTGAAGTCTGTACACCAGTTTACCTACCTTGGCTGCATCATCACGTCAGACGCCAACCTGGACAAGGAGCTGGGCAACAGGCTGGCAAAAGCGAACAGTGCTTTCGGGCGACTATTCAAGCGGGTGTGGCACAACCAACAGCTGAAAAAAGGCACCAAGATCAGCGTGTACAGAGCTGTCGTCCTCACCACCCTGCTGTATGGTTCCGGGTCCTGGGCCCTCTACCGCAGCCAACTACGACTCCTCGAACGCTTTCACCAGCGCTGCCTGCGTACTATCCTCAGCATTCACTGGAGTGTCTATGTCACCAACGTAGAGGTCCTGGAACAGGCGGAAACTGTGAGCATCGAGGCTTTGCTGCTGCGGACACAGCTTCGCTGGGCGGGGCACGTCTCCAGGATGGAGGATCATCGCCTACCCAAGATCACTCTGTTCGGCGAGCTCGCGCCACTGGACACCGAGACAGAGGAGCACCAAAGAAGAGATACAAAGACGGTCTCAAAAAGCCACTTAGTGCCTGCCAAATAGATCACCGCCAGTGGTCTTCGCTTGCTGCGGACCGCGACACCTGGCGCTCCACCATTTACAAGGCAGCCGTCTCATTTGAGGACTCTCGCAGAGCTAACCTTAAGGACACGCGGCTCAGGAAAAAAAAAAAAACAGAGTTGTCGTAACTCAGAACCCTGACCAGACCTTCCCCTGCAGCCACTGCGGTCGAACCTGCCTGTCCCGGATTGGCCTCCGCAGCCACGAACATGCCTGCAGACGACGTGGGCAAGCCCTATAGAATCTTCGTTCGCGAAGTCAAGCCAACAGATTACAGTTTGTCTCGGCTGTTGGGTACGATTAGGTCAATTGTGACCTCTATGCCCTAGGTGTGAAAATCAGACAATTTTCTGCACCAATTTTTCGGAGTCATTTGTAAAACAGCTAACATAACTTTAATTTTTCTTCTACGAAAAAAGCTATTTTCTCATTAATACCCGCATGGTTTTTCATAAACAGCGTTTGCAAAAGCCTGTTATTTGTCCCGGCCCTGGGGTAGGATTAGGTCAAATTGTGACCTGTAAGCTCTAGGCGTGAAAATCAGCGCAAAAATTGCAAAGTTGATTCTCTGATACGTCATGTTAGTACTGCGATGAGTGACGTATAACATCGAGTCGTCACTATGAACACGGCGTCGTGGGACTACTGATGCTATGACGTGAAGCTTGAAGTGAGGTCATTTTGCTGCTCGTGCTATTATTCCTCTTCAGAATAGCTATGCTACGCCAGACTACAGAGCTTACGAATGGCGGAAATCGCCGTGTGTCCGTCTTTATTTATATGTGCCAGTGTGTGTGGATCAGAGGGTGGGTTAGAGTGGAAGGAGATGAATTCCTGTCGCAACACGAGCCCACGGCGCATACTAATCGCGGGAAGACCCGTGTGTCCGTCTTTATTTGTGTGCCCCGATGTGTGTGTTGATCAGAGGTTGGCTTAGAGAGGAGGGAAATGGATCAGCATTGTAAGCCTAAAAATATGAACAACTCTGAATGTTCCTAACAGATAAACGCATCTGAACTTTGGGACGCAATCCTCATCTTGTTTGTTGTTGTTGTTGTTGTTGGCTGTTGTTGTACTTGTTGATGGTATTGTTGTTGTGGCTGTTGTTGTTGTCTTTGTTAAGCGCAAGGGTACCACCAAATATAGCAAAGTTTCCTACAATGGAAGAAGAAAAAGACAGTCTCGCACAAAAAAAAAGGTTTCACGGTAATTAGCTTACTGTTCCACAAAGTGTAGTCGGCTTACGCCGCCAGTGAAACAGGAACTTGCGTGTGCAACGCCGTTATTCTCTATTTGACAACACTCCACACTGCCCTACAAACATCTCGCGTTGACACGTTAAACAGTTCCCAAATCCCCTGGTGCTTGACCAGGCCAGAAACGTATCCCCAACATGCATGTGCAAACTGGCGGTCCGTCTACAGGAGGCATAGATTTTCGAGAGCATCTACGCTGTGGTTCGTCTTCAAGAGGCATAGATGTTCATGAGCCCCTGCGCTGTAGCGCAGGGGCTCATGAAAATCTATGCCTCTTGCAAAATGCAGATATCGAGATGACTGACAAGCGCATAAAGTGCACGTCCATTTTGAAAAAGTGCTATAACCCTTTTTCAAAATGAAAATACATTTTAGATAGAAATACAAAATTGAATAAATTGTCTTGTACTTGTCTTTTCTAAGCCTCTTTCTGTTCGTTAGGATTTTCTATGCCTGTTTCAGAAACAGAATCCCTTGAGAAATCTGTAACGCTTGTTTGCATACATGGAACTTGTTTTGCTCATATCTCTGCTCTTCAAACGGAGGAGATCGTGGAGGTTTAAGCGTATTGGTGTGTGTCCATTTCTTGACAGGACACTAGTGGGCAGTTGTCAAACAAGCCAGGGAGAAGCAAGGTCAATGTATGTGTCGAAAAAAGTTTATCTGCACTATTTACCTTACTTCCGTCGAGCTGTGTGCATCTTAACGTGGTCTTAATTATTACCATCGAGTGTGATGAAAACTGGTCCGTCCTCTTTGAAGTTTACCATGCAATGCACCCGCCATATTAACGCCAAATTTCTATCAGTACCGTACACCTGAATGTCTCAGAACCGTACACCATATTGAGAGTTTAATGGTTTAGATACGTTTTATTATGATTCTTGACTGTCACTGAGTGTCTTCATAACATAAAGGCTGATACGTTAGTAGGATTCAATTTCAGCCCCGTGCCTGCAACTGCGCGCAGGTTGTGTTTCTGAAATCTGTATTAGCATCAAAGATTTTCATTCGTCCAAGGAACACGGATACAAAATGGTTTCCCCAAGGGGCATATAACTTTATTAGCCCCCGCAAAGGCGGGGGCACATGTGGATCTATGCCTCTTGCAGTTGCGTGCGGTTCACATTTTTTTCGACAGTGAAGTGATTAGAATGGGTGTCAGCTGTTTGATTTATGACTGCACACTCGCGTTTGCGTTGATGTAGGCTATTCAAGGTAACGAAAAGACGCGTATGGTGTGTCACCCTATGCGCTGGCCAAAATCGAACGGACGAAACGCGTATCCAAAAGTCATTGGCCTGAAATTTGTTTGCACTCTCCGCGTAAGTCGTGTCCAGTCTAGTGTCAGAGAAGCACGACCTTAAACCCAGTACGCAAAGGACATCGGGCCGAGCTCGACCGCAGTGGGCCCGCGCACAATAGTGCGCGGGCCCACTGCGGCCGAGCTCGGCCCGATAGCATTTTGCGTGCTGGGCCGGCGCATGGTTTTCATATTAGCCTAGTTCATCTGTGTCAATTTTGTCAGGCGTGTCAGTCATGACGCACGTACATGTCAATACATGTACGCACACTGGTTTTCTCCCTCGATTCGATTCCGCTGATGTCAGTGGTATCGAATCGAGGGAGGCAACCAGTGTAAATATTGGCAAGTACGAGAGTCACAAGCCTAAAAAAAAAAAACGAGGGAGACAATCAGTGTGGTCAGTCAATACGTGCACGCGTTAAACCCTGACACAGTAGGCCCTACAACAGGAAAGTGAATCGACAATAATAGTTCAGTATCACCATGCATCTGCAATCAGTGCGTTGGTTTTACAACAACCAAACACGATGAGGATTTCATCCCAAAGTCTACCGTATTGTTTGGAGCTCAGATGCGTTTATCTTTTAGGAACATTCAGAGTTGTTCATATTTTTAGGCTTATTATGCTGATTCATTTCCCTCCTCTCTACGCCAACCTCTGATCAACACATACGTCGGCGAACACAAATAAAGACGGACACAATGCGCTTCCCGCCATTAGTACGCTCTGTGGGCTCGTGTAGCGACAGGAATCCATCTCCTTCTACTCTAACCCACCCTCTGATTCACACACACTGGCACACAGAAATAAAGACGGACACACGGCGATTCCCGCCATTCGTAAGCTTTGTGGTCTGGCGCAGCTTAGCTGTTCTGAAGAAGACGAATGATAGCACGAGCAGCGAAATGACGTCACTTCAGTCAAGCTTTACGTCAAGGCATTATTAGTCCCACGACGCCGTGTTGATAGTGACGACTCGATGTTATACGTCACTCATCGCAGTACTAACATTTGACGTATCAGAGAATCGACTTCGCAATTCACATTCTTGCTGATTTTCACGTCTAGGGCTTACAGGTCACAATTTGACCTAATTCTACCCCAGGGCCGGTACAAACAGAAGGCTTATGCAAACACTGTTCATGAAAAAGCATACGGGTATTAATGAGAAGATAGTTTTTTTTCGTAAAAGAAAAATTAAAGTTTTGTTAGCTGTTTTACAACTGACTCCGAAAAAATGTTGCAGAAAACTGATTTTCACACCTAGAGCATACAGGTCACAATTGACCTAATCGTACCCGAAAGCCGAGACAAACTGTAGGCTTACGTAAATACCTTACACGAAAAATCATGCGATTATTAATGAGAACATTGGGGGTTTTTTTCGTGAAAAAAAGAAGATTCAATTGTTTTAAGATTAACCCATATAATGCGTGAAATTATTCCTCAAAACGTGAAAAAAAAAATTTTTTTTAAAATATCTAATTATCACTCAAAAAGTTCTAAAGGTACAATGTTGGTTTCGAACTCATTCAATATGTCCCTTTTATCTAGCTATACGCAAAATGTCTAGTAAAATTAAGAAAAAATTACCGACTCCAGTGTGGATCAACCGGTTTTTGTGAAACGGCCATTTTCTCGCCGATGAGCATCTTAATCAAAACATAAAAAAGGTACCGAGATTATTCTTTTAGAGACAATATCCTAATATTTCAAGCTTGTCCGTCCTCAAACGGGGGCTCTAGTCGCTGTCACCTCCTCACACACACACACACACACACACACACACACACACACACACACACACACACACACACGCACACACATACTGCGCTTTGGCGCGAAAAAGAGTTATCTACCAAGGTTTGCGTAGCTAGACGTGACGTCATTTTTATTTTGTTACTTTTTTGCCAGAATTTCTGCGCTGCACGCCAAAAACGTCATGTGCATGCTCCGGAATGCGCTCCGACCCACCCCCATTTCAAAGTCTTCCGTATTTTTTTTTTTTTTTAATACAGTAGACGTTTATTTATTTATTTATTTATTTATTTATTTATTTATTTATTTATTTGGTTGGTTGGTTGGCTGGCTGGCTGGTTAGCTGGCTGGCTGGTTGCTTGCATGTTTGCTTGCTTGGATTCTTTGTTTCTTTCTCTGTTTATTTCTTTGCTTGTTAGTTTGTCATCAATAGTGAAGAGAAGTGGTAGAGACTGTACATTGATAGTGATATACATAATAAAAACGCATTCCCCCCCCCCCCCCCCCCCAACCCCCCAAGCCTGTAGTCAGACTGTGTGATGAGATCAGCACGCCTTTTGTGTATGTGTGCTCTGCCACGAGATAGGCCTGTCGTCAGGCTGTACAGGAGCCACCAATTACCTTGTCCACCCCTTGTTCCCGCTGTTGCAAATTCGGTGAGGGGGGGGGGGGGGAGAGGGGTGGGGGGGGGGGTGGACTGGCCTGAAAATCCTTTGGTACGGCAAAAATCAAATGTGTGCTGGTCTGTGATTTCGGACCTTACGGCTTCACAGCCGTATGGTCCAAAATCACAGACCAGCATACAGATCTAGAGAGATACTTGTGATTTTATTGGCTGTTATTGAATGATGTATGAATGCACGAAGTCACTGAATTTCATAATTTTTGGTATGCCTCTTTTGTTTGTTTGTTTCTTTGCTTGTTTCTTTCTTTGTTAGTTTGTTTGCTTGTTTGTTTGTTTGTTTGTTTGTTTGTTGGCTGGTTGCTTGTTTGTGATTAGCTGGTTGTTCGGTTGCTTGGTCCGTCCGTCCGGCCGTTCGTCCGTCCTTCCGTTCGTTCATGCCTTTTAACTCATTCAGCCCGACGGCCGTATTTCCCCAATTTTGGAAGCGTCACCTAACGACTATGCACCAGTTGCAGGAGATGGATCGACCATGATAATTCAAGGGCAGTGCCAGATTAGCTTGGCGCCGACAGGCGCCAAGCTAATCTGGCACTACCCTTGAATTATCATGGTCGACCCATCTCCTGCTGTAGTGCGTCAGGGTTGAATTAGTTAATCTTTCTTTCTTTTATCCGTGCCGGCTGATAAAGGTGCTTTCTTTCCTTTTTTTCTCTTTTGCTTTATTTCTCTGCTCGTTCAAGTTGCTGCAACCGTAACCACAATTTGCTGTATCAGTGCAGATTTCTCTCGCGCTGAAGCTGACAGACAAGTCCTGGTTTCATTGGCGTGGTCGTGCGTTATGTCAAGTGCATTTTTTTTTTTTTGTAGTGGCAGCCGGCGCTGAAGTCATGAACGTGCGACCACAGACTGATGCATGCTCATGACACTTCATCTGTGCAGAGGCGTAAATCCACTTGGGCCAGCGCAGTCCGCAGTGGCTCGTGAGGATCTGTTTGCAGATCGTGTACTGATCCGACTCTTCTTCACACTGAGGGCGCCATCGGACGCTCTTTGATAGATAGTAGACAGGTGTGACAGAAAGCAGAGACAGTATTTATGTATGCATCTGTAGACAGAAAAGTGTGGCCCTGGACGACACGTGCGAGCTCGCGTGAATCTGGTGACAGTGGTTGTCATCTCTCTCTCTCTCTCTCTCTCTCTCTCTCTCTCTCTCTCTCTCTCTCTCTCTCCTATTCAGTAATTACATCCTGAGGCTGATTTTCTTTTTTTTATTTTTATAGAAATTTGATTATTGTCCTGTGAAAGCTACATTACAGATTAGGAGATATATCAACCATTTTAGTTCAAGGGTGGTGCCAGAATAGCTTGGCGCTTGAGGCGCCAAGCTATTCTGACACCCCCCTTGAGCTAGCATCGTCAATTTTATTTCAAGCAAAAGTGTATTAGGATGAAAAGGGTTAAACCACTTCACTGTCAGTGATCGCTGAATTCAGTGTATCTCAGTGAAAAGCGGCCCAGCCGTCCAGGGAACATGGATACAACATGGTGTCAACAAGAGGCATAGATCCTCATGAATCCCAGCAACTGCGAGGACTCATGAGGATGTATGTCTCTTGCAGTTGCATTGTGTTCACTTTTTCTCGGCAATGATGGGACTAAAAGGTGCCAGATACTGATGATGGGACAGAAAAAGTGACCAACGTTTCGATGAGATGATCGTTTTGCGGGCAAAACGATCATCTCATCGAAACGTTGGTCACTTTTTCTGTCCAAGGCTCGTAAGAATGACCTGTTCGAGCTGAGGACGGGGCGGCTGTGTGGCAAAGAAACGACTCGATTAGAGAGGTTCCGTGTGAGATCTCTGGTTTACAAACACAGCTGAGGTGTGCAAATGATATGCAATAAGACGGAGCTTAGTAGACCTCCATTTTGATGGTTAGTCGCCAGTAGTAATTTGTCATTATTATTATTATTAGAATT
This sequence comes from Semisulcospira habei, assembly GCA_036245525.1. Classification (NCBI taxonomy): domain Eukaryota; kingdom Metazoa; phylum Mollusca; class Gastropoda; family Semisulcospiridae; genus Semisulcospira; species Semisulcospira habei. The sequence goes on from BTPG01000008.1 coordinate 127,459,302, forward strand.
ATTATATTGTTGTTGTTTTTTTTTCAGTAGTACTAGTAGTATTAGTACCTTTTTTAGCTCAGTGAGTTTCCTTGAGAACAGCGCTTGATTAGAACTATGTATTATTTTTATTATTATTATTTCAGTAGTTGTAGTAGTTGTAGTGGTAGTAGAAGTAGTTGTTGCAGCAGAAGTAGTGGTAGTAGTAGTAGTAGTAGCAGCAGTAGTATTAATGGTAGCAGTAGTCTCAATGTGACACACGGTGCATAGTTATGGTTATTGCACTCTTGAACCTTCAGTTTGTAACCGTGCGTGATCATAAAATGGACTTTCTAAAAGCCTGCCTTTGAATTGTCTTATGCAAGGTAAGTATACCAAAGTCGAGATAGGCCTACGTTTGTTATTTATGGGCCGCCGTTATCTGCACCTCTATTCTTAGCGGGACCTCTCCTGCCCTGTTGTTTATTACTTACTGAGGTGACAATGAACCTACCATTCATCTGTAAGAGGCATAGATCGTAATGAGCCTCTGCGGACCGCAGAGGCTCATTACGATCTATGCCTTGCTGGCTATGGTAATTCTCATTTACACCCTGTTCACTTCAAGCAGAGGTGCATTTGGTGTATGTCTACTCGGAGCTATTCAGTGACTGCTGAAGGACACTAAAAAGTACCACTGGACGGACAGACGACTTGAAAAACAAAATACTTACTCTGAAAACCTGTTAACTCTTAAACTCCCAGAACTAAATGACATCCATTCTATGGAATGGAAGTCATTTAGTTCTGGGAGTCTAAGAGTTCATGTAGGACGATCCAGATGAGAAAGGTGATTGTCAAGCGTGACAATAATGCAATAGCTTGAAAATCCCAACAACTTGAATACTGAAAAACAAACACACTTAGAAAGGACAATTAATTTCAACACAGTTACAACACAATGTATGCGTGACCTAAGATGTGCAAGTGGAGGGGAAGAAATGGTGTAGACCTATCACTTGTATTCTTATTTTTGTCATAGCCAGGCTATTTCATGTTTTATTTATTTTCGTCAGTGATAGCCAAGTTACTTCATGTTTTATTTATTTTCATGATGCAGTGCCTCCCTCCGGATTTTGTTTTAACTTATATTTTGAAGCCGGCGTACTGTTTGGGCGTACCTACCAAATGAACTGTTAGGGCGTAGCTACCAGACGAGTAGAAATGTAGGTAAATGCGACTGGAGTAACGGGTCAAAGTCCAACTGAAATGAGGTCACGAAGGGCAAGCGTCGCATGGCTGGGATACTTGCGTTGTGCCTCGAACTTCGCCAGCGAACACCTCAGCCTGAGGACTGATGTAAATGGAGTCAAATCTGTTCTGCTTGGTGCCTCTTGAGGATGAGAGGGGCTGGACTAGAGTGTCACCTATACTTGCCAAACAGCGCTTTAGGGACGTTATCGAACGCTAGAGAGCATTCAAAAGATGCAACCGGCTACTCATATGTCCGGCGACCGGACGGACGGAGAAACTACATACCGCTCACCGCTCAAAAGCAGTGCAAATGCAGGGGTTCATGTGGATCTATGCCTCTTGCTTACTTGTAAAAATGCATTCGTTTTATGGGTTCCTTAGAGGAGTGAGGTTACATATTATAACTAAGGCCGGGCCCAGGTTTAGTCACTTCAGCGGCCGTTGGCCAGGTGTGGCGGACTCAGGGAGTTGGTTTATCTTTAGACAGACACACACACACACACACACACACACACACACACACACACACACACACACACACACACACACACACACACACGCACAGCTGGAAACGGTCAATGTTATGTCCGCTCGAACCTACGTCACCCACTCTTTCAACCTTCATCTCCCGCAGTCTTTCACTCGAGGACAGGGTCGCGTCTTATGTATACGAAACTCAATGCGCAAAAATCCTACGGCCCGACGTCGGCGCGATGGCCTTTCGCGCATTCGGATGTCACGTCAATATACAGTGCTGTATTTGCAGGGAATGCCTCAAAGGTTTTGCTGGACTGAGACAAGATCTGCCTTGCGGAGGCAGAGGACAGTGAGTTCATTTTTGTGAGAAGCAAGATTTTCATTGCATTACAATGAAAATTGCGATTTTCACAACAGTGTGCCCATTTTTGTGAAAAGCAGGATTCAAGTTTTCAAGATTGTTTTACAATGCAAATCTTGCTTTTCACCAAAAAAAATGGACTTACTGTCTTCACGTGTCAGAGATAGGCCGGGCTGAGAGTCACATGGGACAAGATGCATAACTTTGTGATAAAAAAAACAAACTTCTTTATCAGAGCTGAACAGTTAAGTATTGTCTGTCAAGATTCAGTTCTCTACCTCACTGAGTTATCATGATGCATTTGTCGGCGTTGTGAGTCAGTTCAGTCGGGATGATGGGGTGACATGATATGGCGGCGAGAGAACCTCAATATGGAGATGATCTTCTCTGGTGTCAGCAGTCGTTAAATTCAACAAGACCACCCTTGACATCTCTGCAGCGTTAGGATGTGTTGACATTTTTATGAATCATAACAGTCTCACCTCAGTGCCATAGTCCTAAAGAACTTAAAGCGTGCAGCTGGGCTCACTATGCACTCGCTGACTTACGCAGCACACATTCCTATGCCACGTTAGGATGTGTTGACATTTTTATGAATCATAACAGTCCCATCTCAGTCCCATAGTCCTAAAGAACTTAGAGCGTGCAACTGGGCTCACTATGACTTACGCAGCACACATTCCTATGCCACGTCAGTGCACCTGTAAAGGGACCCATGAAGCGAACTGTAGTGTCATCCAAATTGATTGATGAGGAGTTTGCAGAATAACCTGGGGGGAGGGGAACGCTGGGGATTCTTTGGCATCATAAGGACAGTTAGATATGAAGACTGCCTGCAATAGACATAGATTTTCATGAGCCCCCGCATATGCGGGGGCTCATGAATATCTACTTCTATTGCAGGTACGGGGGGGGGGGGGAGGCAGGGAGGAGGGGGTGGGGTGGGGGGGGGGGGGCGCCAGGGATCCTTTGACATCAAAGCTGGCATGATTTGACGTGTGTACACCGCATAGAAAAACGACCGTCCAGGGATATCAGTAAAAGCGTTAGATCCTCATGAACCCCGACATATGCGTTGGCTCATGAGAATCTACATCTTTTGAAGATGGTTGTGGTTTTTGGTTTGACTTGAAAAATGAATGCGTCCACTGCTCCATCGTGAAATGAAAGTCCAATGCTTCCTCTACATTGAAACCACTTGTCTAAGTGGTGTCTGCAAGAGGCTTCAGTAGATCCTCATGAATCCCATAATATGTAAGGGCTCTTGATGGTCTACATCTTTTGCAGATGGCTGTGGTTTTGGTGTGATTTAAAGTGTGTCCACTCTATCGTGAAATGAAAGTCGTATGCCGGCTTCCTCCACATGAAAAAGCGTTCTCTAAATAGTGTCTGCAAAAAGCGTAGATCCTCATTGGCCCCCGTAAATGCGGGGGCTCATGAATATCTTCGCGTCTTACAGAAGGCTTTTAGTTCAGTGTGCTGAAGGAGCTCAGTGAACCCGATGAGCGAGAGTGAGGTCCTTGTTTTCAGTTTGCACCTGACCCAAAACTATAGCGTCTCCGCTAGGGAATGCTGGGTGCTTGGGAGAAGATGGGGGGGGGGGGGGGGGGCAGTGTATGTCAGTAAGAAGGGTTGGGGTGGAAGGGGGGGGGGGTGGGAGGCGGAGAGATTGGGGCATTAGAGACATAAATCTGGTTTTGATTTCATTTGAGTCCGGCGGTGTCGTCTGTTATTGTGACCCCGGCCAAACACTATCTAGCGTCCCCACGCTGAACGAACAGGCAATGGTTGAGACAGGATTAAAAAAAAATTCACTAACCCTGATACAGCGAAGCAGTGTACTATATGATATGAACAGAACACCCTCAAAATTTCTTTTAAGCGGGATACGGTCAGACAGTCGCTCCCCTTGCCGGCCAGGACCGTTTCAGTCTCTGGCTCGCCCCGATCATTGCGGCTTGCCGCGTCCTTGTAGCAGTCATTCTGTTAATACCGGATGTATACAAGTACCTCAAACTGTGGATGTCGATAAGGCAACTTCTTGCGAGCAAGTAGAATAAAGGGGAATAATTTCTTGTGAGTCCTGCCAGCATGGATTCATGAGAATATTCGCATCACTTAGATGGAGCTGAGTAGATGAATCCGGCACTGAATGTTTGAAGCCAGTGCAATGTTTCACCTACTTCTTATTTAGGGATAACATCTATTTCGTGTTAACCGCTGCCTGTGGCGCAGCGGAACAAGTTTTGCGCTTCAAATCTTTTGCCCACCCGGCATCTACCAGTTCTGTGACACTTTGACTTTTAGGTCAGCCGAGATACAGATCAGCTTGGCTTCGTAAAGTGCCTATATACCCCATTTTCCAGGTTCTGTTTCAGTGATCATGGCGATCTGGTGACGGTGAAAGTATATACGTTACGCTGCGATGATAACATGACCCTTAGAAGCTGGGCGCACGCTACCATAAACACCTATTGCCGGGCGCAATTTTGTGGCGGCAATGTTGCCGCCACAATTAGGGGCGCCTACAATATTGCCGCCACAAATTGCGCCCCGATACAAACCGAGTCTATTTATTTGTGGTAGCCGGCAAGGCTCGAGCAATGTTGCCGCCTCTCAGCCAATCAGCGGTGTCCTTGCGCCACTTCCCGTTTCTTCATTCCGGAAAAATGGCGGAAAAGCTGAGCGACCGGGCTTTGAGACTGTTAACTCATTGGAGACGCGCCGCATGCGGAAACGCTGCGAATAGCTGCGTATCCGTATGCAGCACGTCTCCAGTGAGTTAATTGATCAACCTTGTCCGAGAGTTCCCATGCATATGGAACTCCTGCAGCTCCGAATAATTATTTGAACCGGGCGCGTGAGAGCTGTTCCATATATGGTAATGGCAGGTCAGTCAGTACAAACACATTGCACGCACATTGAAACGTGTGCCACGAAGCCGATGTGGCAGGTGGCAAATTGTTGCTTACCACACATTGCTAGTCGCAAATTCTGGTAGCGTGGGCCAGGCCCCTTATGACTGTGTTCCCACCACAACAGAACTCATATATCTGGCGATGAGATTTCCCGGTCCTTGAACTCTATCCCGCTCGTACATGTTGTGCCGGTCTGTGATTATGGACCTTACGGTTATTTACATGTGCTGCTCTGTGCGTTTGGACCTTACAGCTTTGGGCCGTAAGATCTAAAATCACAGACCAGCACATATAAGTATACCTAATTGCGCTGTTTTGAATACCAGAAGAGATTAACAGGACAAGTCCGTTACATGTTTTTATTTCCCCCGTTCTCTCCCGTCCTTTTAACCCATTTAGCCCCGACGCCCTGTAGCAGGAGATAGATCGACCATGATAATTCAACGACAGTGCCAGGGTAGCTAGGCGCCATCAGGCGCCAAGCTACTCTGGCACCGTACCCTTGAATTATCATGGTCGATCAAACCTCTGCAACCGGTACATAGTCGTTGAGTGACACCTCCAAAACGCGACCTTGGGGTTAAAGGGGTTACTATATATTACAGCGTATTTGCGAAGCCGGGAAAGAAGGCACCTGCCTACAGCATAAATAATTCCCCATAAGGAAAGAAAAACGATTAACCCATTCAGCCCTGACGCACTACAGCAGGTGTATAGTCGTTAGATGACGCCTTCAAAATTTGGGAAATATGTGCGTCGGGCTGAATGAGTTAGTAAGGACATGCGCAGTAAGGACACATTGTAGGCATATTAGATATCGCTTTGGATTCTACAGTTTTATAAAAATCCTAATCTGATCCGACACCACCCATGAGTTGCCATTTTGCTTTCTTCGCTGACGAGATAAGTAGCCACTGAGTTGTATACTTGTTTGTTTGCCTATTTTGAAAAAAAAAAAGGTTTTTACTCGAACTATTAAAAAAAAAATTGTGTTGTAATTGTCTTTTTCTCAGCGTGCTTCTGTTTCCGTCATGTTATTCTCTGCGTTTTTGCACGCTTGGCAGTCAACCTTTTGACCTGGGTTTCACGCCTGAGTTGCTGCGGCGGTTCATTCTCCTTTTTATTTGGTCCTATGTGGCTAGGCTAGATCAGAGAAACACATACGACGTTGATCGGGTCAAAAGCGACGGTTCCCCTAGGTTTCTACGTAGGTTATATTTTGACGTTGACAAAATGCACTAAATCTTTATTTTTCATTTCTTTTATTTTTTATTTTTTGCAAAGTATTTTTTTTTTTTTTTTTTTTTTTTTTTGTAAACTCTAGGCGTGTCGTTTGCAACATCCTCATTTATTTTCCTTTCTTAAGCAATCTCTTCTTTGTAGCATTATCGTAACTCCAGTTCAGCCCCGACACACCACAGCAAGACATGGATCGAGTATGATAGTTGAAGGATGGTGCCAAAATAGCCCATAGGCACCAAGCTATTCCGGCATCACCCTTGAACTATCATGCTCGATCTGTCTCTAGAACTGTAATAGAGTCCTTCAGAGGGCAACTGACTTCAAAAGTTGGGGATTTCGGTAGAATGTGTTGTCATTGTGCCATACACCTCCTACCACCGCCACCTCCCCCCCCCCCTCCCCCCTTTCACTCCCCAACTCTCTTTCATATACTTCAGTCATCCCCTCTTGAGTCCGGCCCTTTACCCCTCCCCCCCCACCCCTACCCCCCCCCCCCCGCATTACCCCCCTCCCCCAACCCCTTGCACCCTCCTCCCCAACCGCTGAGTCTCTCCCCCCCCCCCCCCCCCCCCCCCCCCCCCATGTTTTCCTCCTTCCACGCGTAGTTTCACCTGTGTAATGTTACACAGTGCGCTGGATTAGACTGGTCCCGTTAACGGCTCCACACACAACGCTGTAACGCTGACCCGGCGTGGATGTCGCGTTTAACCTTTCCATCTCCACAGGCAAGCAATGAAAACTTTCTTTAAAAAAATCGTCTGATGAAATGTTTATGTGTGTCTCCAACTGAGCATGTGGGTAACGGATCATCCATCCCAGCTCAATGATTTGCTTGATCTGCCTGACGCTTGTCGAAAATCAAGCGAATACATTTCAACTGAAACAGTGTACTGAAACTATGTGTAAAGAAGCATTTGAGCTCAAGGGTTGTGCTTGATTGCTTGGCGCCTACAGGCGCCAAGCAATCAAGCACAACCCTTGAGCAAAGACCACCCTACGAAACTACACGGCCACAAACTACGCAACCCTGGCGCAGAGACTATCTACTACACAAAGTCCTTGAGCAAGTCTAGTATATCTACGTGAATTTATGTTTCACTGATGTGGTACAGACACTAAAGCTGTATGGCATTGCATCTTGTTGGATCCATCTCCTAGTGGCAGTTGGCACTGGATGTGGGAGACCCGGCACGATCTCGCTAACTCCCCTTTTCCCGTTATGGGCTGAGGAAGGGCAGGGGAAGTATTCGGGGGACGGGGAAATATTTAGGACTGGAGACGCTGGTCGCGGGGACAAGCCTTGGGCTGACTGGGTCACAATGATCCCGTCAGAGTCAGTTGGAGAAGAAAAAAAAAAAAAAGATTGCTGCACTTTTTTCCTTTGTCTCCAGTCTCGCTTTCTTCATCCTTCTTACTGAGCTTTTAAATCCTGAATGATCACAGTGCAGAGCTATTTCTTTTTTAAATAATCTGTTCCGTGTACAAGCCAACTGTATGTTAGTCTTCTTGTAGTTGTAGCTGTCGCCGTTTTTGTTGTTGTTGTTGTTGTTGTTGTTGTTCTAGTAGCTTTTGTTTTTGTTCTTCACGTTCTTTTGCCGTTGGTTTTCCTCTTTCTGGTCTCGCCGTGTTCTTATTCTTGTTCTTGTTTTCAGTTCTTGTTCTTGTCATTGTTCTTGTCGTTGTTGTTAAGTTTTCCTTGTTCGTGTTGTTCTTCTTCGTGGTGTTGTTCTTAATTGTTGTTGTTGTTCTTCTTCTTGTTCTTGTCCTTGTAGATTGTAAACCATTATGTGTTTGCAGCTTTTCAGTGTACTGTTTGAACACATTTGTGTTACATCTAAAATAATGGTATTGCATCCCCAGCTGGGCTGGAGTCCACTTAGACAAAATAAAGCTAAGTAGTAAGCTAAATAAAACTAAACGTCGCGGAAAATGGATAAACTTCGAGACTGTGTCCGTCCCCTTTCGCTCTGTCGATCACTTCAAAAGGTGTAAGAATCTTTACAGCTTTAGTTTTAACCCCTTAACGTATGCAGCCGCCGGTACCGTATAGTGCAGATGGTTGCATGCACAAAGAGGCTAACAGGATTCCCCCCCCCCCCCCCCCTTTCCACCCCACTCCCCTGTTAATAGACGCTGGTTGGGCTCAGTCAGCAATCTTCGTTATTTCAACTCTAGCCGTCCAATAACTCTGATGAGTTCAAAGTGGTGTCAACAAGAGACATAGATCCTCATGAGCCCCTGCAACTGCCGGGGGGCTCATGAGGATCTAGGCCTCGTGCAGTTGGATCCCGGTCACTTTTTCTCACCAGTCATGGAATTAACATCAATGTCCTTGTGCTGCGAACAAGTCGCATGAGACGAAGTGATCTTGACACTTCAATATGTTGCAACGTGAACAGCTTGTCGTCTGCAAAGGTCGTGAACCCACCTATCCCGATTTCGGCAGTAAAAGTAATTAAGGGGGCAAGACCGAAGCTGTAAACTGTAATTTATACGGGAAGATAATTACTGCACCCTTATTACATCACGCAGCAGACGAAATTCATTTGCAAGAGGCATAGATCCTCACGAGCCCCCGCATTCCGCGGGGTGCTCAAGAGGATCTATGCCTCTTGCTGGAATAATTTTCGTCTGTGCTTCTCCTGCGAATGAAATTTTAGTCTACCGTGGATTACGTGTGGTCTTTTCTCAGACACTACTTGATCGGTAAGGAAACACCGAAATGTTACGTCGTTAATCTGGAAAGTGCTGCCATCTAACGGTAGTTGTAACGGGATATGTGACTGTCTGGCCCAAAGCCTTCAGCTGATCTACATGGCGTCCCCACTCCTTGACAAAAGGTACTCCACAGGTAGGCGGCAAGCAGGGACAGGGGGTGGCGAAGATGGGTTGGGAAAAGAGACACCGTAAGGGGAGGGGGGTAGCAAAGTACAGGCCTCAGTGGCGTGAGTGAGTTTAAATCCTACGCAAGGCACTAGGCAAGGTGGGGTCGTGCAACCCGTTGAGATGGCCTTTGCAAAAGTCTGCAATATTCGTGAGGTTACGTTTGTTACGAACGACTCGCAGCACCAGACTTGCAACAACGAACGACAGCGAAATCACGGCGGATAACCAGCTTGTTCCATAAGCATAGACAACACTTCAAACCGGCATCTCCAAGAGACAAGATCCTCATATGAGCTCCGAGGGCTCATGAGGATCTATACCTCTTGGAGATGTTTGGAGTGTTGTCCATGCTTATGGTACCTGCCGCGATTTGCTCTCGCCGTTCGTTGTTGCAATTCGTTCGTTTCAAACGAAACTTCAAATATGCGGCATCACGGCAAACGGGCATCGCTTGGGCTTTACGCAGTGGCCGCGGCTTGGGCAGGATTTATGCTCACTCATGTAATTGACCACAGGCTGCCGTGTGCTTGGGAAGGACGGAGGGAGGAAGACTGGGGGAGAGGGGGGCCTCAAAGTATGTAGCAAGATCATAGGGGTTGTGGGGGGGGGGGGGGGGAGAGAGAGAACTTGTGTGGAGGCTGGGACCCTCGCCCAGATATGTGGCGGCTTGCAGGAGACGCCGTCACCTAAAGTAAATTGTAAACGGAGCTAAAATCTAAAATAGGGTCTGACCCCAATCTGTAGCGTCCCCACGCTGTCCTCTCAAACAAAACTTACCTTCACCTGATGCATTTCAGGCCCAGATCCATTTGACTCCAATCTGTAGCGTCCCCACGCTGACCTCTCAAACAAAACTTACGGCCTTCATCTCAGTCATACATTTTCGTTGCCAGTGCCATTCGGCGCACGTTACTGACCAGAAAACTATCAGTATACCAGTAAGAGTCATCATCGAAGATGTTGGCCTATTCACCTTGATTATCAGATTGCGAGATTAACCCATTCGAGACGTGCCGCATTCGAATACGCGGTAAATTTCCGCGTATCCGAATGCGGCACGTCTCGAATGCGTCGACCAGAAAAGGTTGGACTGCATCACCAACGTCAATTTGTCTCTCAGATGACTTCAAGAATAACAGGACATGAGAGTGCGGGAAGGATACACGGTTAATACGTTTTAATATGGAGGGAGCGAGGAAGGGGGTGGAGGTAAATAATTATGCCCAAAAGAAAAAGTACGGCGTACATCTGAAACCGACGTGACAACAAAATGCTGACCACAAGCAGTCTGCCTGAAAAAGCGAAAGACAGTTACATGTGGGTTTTTTTTTTTTGTGAAAAGCGAGCTTTTCGTTGTCATAATATAATGAAAATCGCGCTTTTCACAAAAATGGACTTGCTGTCTCAGCCCGGCTGCCAGTATTGTCCTGTCCCTGCCAGTTTTCGTTTACGTCCGGAGCAGTAAAAGTACTTGTCTGTCCCCTCGTGTCGCGGGATAGGACGTCTGTACGTCAAAACTGTCCTCTCTTAAGTCACAGGCGTAAACCTGATCGTAAATCAGCGTAAACCTGATCGCATATCCCATCGCGGAAGCAGAGAAGCGAATAACCTGGACAGGTTCCTTGCAGCAAGATGCATAAATTCTCATGAGTCCCTGCATCCGCAGGGACTCATGAGAATCTATGCCTTTTGAATCGGACGCGTACATAGTGCTATGCCGTCCGGAGAACATGTTCCAAACCACGTAGATTTCCTTCAACGGGTCAGGCATGGCTTTTCATTGCTACTGCTGCTGCTGGCTGGGGCTCACTGATGAAAATCTATGCCTCTTGCAGATGTCTCCAGCCACACTGGTTGTCTCCTTCGATTACGGCTAACGCTGGCTCTGATCAGCGGTAGCGGATCGAGGGAGACAACCAACGTGGTCTCGAACCAGCTCGACGTTCTCGGAACTGACCATTCTGTGGACACTTCATTACTGTCAGGGCATACATGGGTTTTCGTGTCCTAGAAAAGTTTACGCACCAGGTGACTTCAATTCGTCTTTTCTAGAACGTACATTTCGCTGACAACGCCATAGCACGGGGCAAGGGATCCTCATGAGTCTCTGGTGACACCCCCTCAACACGTGTTGCCTACCTGCCTAGCCTACATACGAAAGCTCAGCGATGCTGTAGTCCAACAACCAACCCCTTCCTACGCAAGAGCCATGCGTCTGTGTCAGGTATTAGCTGTATGAGTGAACTTAAATTTTGCGCGAGCCACTAAGCAAGGTGCTCCGCTGTGGCGGAGCATCGTGTTTAGTTGCTTGCGCGGAATTTAAACTCACTCTAACGGAGCACCTTACGCCGTGTGGCTTGGGCACAATATAAGCTCACTCTAGCACAGCGCCTTGCTTAGTGGCTTGCGCAAGATTAAAATCACTCATGTTCACTCATTGTGCATGCGCAGGATCAAGCTCGCTCATGCAACTGGCACCTTGTGCCAAACTCGATAGGTGTGGTGTATGCGCACCTGTCTACACTGAAGTGCTCTTTCGTGCAAGAGCCCGGAAATTCTTATCACCTACCAACGGTATTTTTAAAATAAATTCTTTGGTGTACTTCCTCTACATAATGCGTCATTAGAGGTGACCTCCAATCCGAAACACGTATTATCTAAGTGTAATGATGTTACGTTTTTCCCTTGGGTAAAGTTGTAATAAATCGTAAAATGTGCTTCTTCACAAACAGAACTACTTTGTACATAAATGTCTTCATCGGGTTATTTCTTTGTAGTTTATTGTTAGTTTCAGGTGAAGACAGGCGTCGGGTTATTGTTTTTGGTGGTGTGTAGTTGGCGGTGGTGGTGGGAAACGTTTTGGTGGTGGTGGTCTTGTCTATGTTGTTGCTGTTGTTTTGTTGCCTTCATAGGGGTTTTTTTCATGCTCTTCTTGTGGTGGGGGATGCTATCGAGCTGTTCTTGTGGTGAGGGGTGTTATCGAGCCGTACGGATAGTGATCATTTTCATTTTGTTTCAGTGTGTATCTGTCGCGTTGTCCTGGGGTCTCAGCTCTTGTGGTATTCCTGTGTCGGCACATGTGCCATGCGTGCAAAGTGTGTACATTACAACCATACGTACTCCCCATATCCCGCTCCCTCCCCCCCCCCTACCCGCCGTCCCCACCCCTTCCTCCACCACCCTACCTACCCAACCCCCAAACCCCCACTTCAACATCTCCCTAAGCCTTTGCTAAACAGTCCAGATTGCCCACACTGTAACATTGCGTGCGAGGGGACACGGGGTCCAGCCAAAGTACACAAATACATTAAACGGACAACGTGCACATGCAAGAGACATATATCCGCATGAGCCCATGCAACTGCAGGGGCTCACGACGATCTATGCTTCTTGCTGCCAAGGATCTTCCCCATGTGCTTGATCTGCATTACAGTGGCAGGAGACCTTTCAGGATCTGGGTCTTCGACTTCAAAAACACGCCATCTGGGCAATGGAAGCATAATGGTCATCAGCAAGAGGCATAGATCCTCATGGGCCCTAGCATTCTGCGGAGGCTTATGAAGATCTATGCCTCTTGCCAGACCGATTTTATCTGTGTCTCTTTGAAAGAAGAGACCTTAGGCTGTAAGTCTATGGTTAAATGTTTGCCCACGTCGTGAAAATGGTGGCGGAGATTAAACGACAGTGCGTGGATGGCCGTCCAGACTTTACACCGCATGGGTGATGGAGACAGGCAAACAGTCCAGGGAGATAAGTTGTCTACACACGTGTGGACACAAGCACTGACACACAACACAAAGTATGTTAGGCTGTGATAGACCACCCACTGTTATTCAATCAGTTAGTACCATGTGTATCATTGCGAAATACAGGTACACCCTATCACTTCCCAATGCGCAAAAGGCCATCGGGCCGACTTCAAGGTTTTATCAGGGACTTTCAGATGGGTTTATTCACTATCCCAACTATATGATGTGTATCTTCTTTTTTTTCCATGCGTATAGTCCAGAAAACTGGAAAATTGTAAAATTACTTGCAAGCATTATGCACCGACCTCTTCATCGATAATTCATAGCGCTCGGATAAACCTTCAATATGATTTTACTATCTCTAAAGGTTCCTAAAAAAAATGATCTGCAAAACTGAGGTTGTGTTGATGATGCTAGGTCAAGTCAGTAATACGAAGACATTCCCAGCAAAGACAGAAACATGCTAGAAAGAACACGTACAGCATTGTGCTTGTGCTTTACTTTGATGTTCTTCCTATGCTGGGAATTTCTTCGCGTTTTTTTGGTCTAAATTAACTCATTCTACCCCACAGCAAGATAAGGATCGACCATGATAGTTCAAGGGTGATGCCAGAATAGCTTGGCGTCTATGGGCTATCATGGTCGATCTGTGTCCTGCACTAGAGTGCAGTCTTCAGAGGACATGGGCAAAATTTGGGGATTTCGGTGTTGGGGTAGAATGAGGCAAGTCAATCATAAATAGTACAAATTTGCCTCCTTTGTAAACAACAGGTCCCAGTTGCATGAGTGTGCTTTGTCCTGCGCCAGCCACTGCGCACTGAGGTGCTCCGTTATAGCGCAACACCTTGCTTAGTGGGCGGCACAAGACTAAGCTCTCTCATGCAACCGACACAAGAAGGACAAGAAAACCATGGCATCAGTAATATTTTATAGAGAAAATGACGGTGACTGATGTGAAAGTGGACATTCTGATG
>BTPG01000008.1:127475620-127535620 GCA_036245525.1 Semisulcospira habei
TAGGTATTGATCAGTCAGCAAGAGTCAAAGATTCTCATAAACCCCTGCACTGCAGGGGCTCATGAGAATCTATGCCTCTTGCAGATCGTACCGCCTTAACCAGTCACCATGGACAGGTCATGAAGGGGGAGTCTGTGTATGGTATACTTCAAGCAGCACTCGTGTATACTCGTACCAGTGTAGATATGGTGAAGTTTCATGGCTACGTTAACGAATTTTCACACTTTTATTTTTTTTATATTTCACAAGTGTTGGTATTTATCACTGTAGTGCAATGGACTACTCGCAGATAAGCTGAGACAAAAGCAGGTTTTTTGGCGGTTTTTTAAAACCCGTACAGTGCCGCCAATTGACGCACACTATGTCTCTGCAGTCTTCGTTCAGTTAAACACCCAAAACTGAGACCCTGCTTGTCCCAGGAACATGGATTCAAAGTGATGTCGCAAGAGGTATAGATCCTCATGAGCCCCCGCAGTTGCGGGGGCTCATGAGGAGCTATACCTCTTGCAGCTGGGACCAGTTCAAATTGTCTCGGCACTGAACGGTTTAAACTTTGTAAGTCAGTTTCTGGACTCATCATCTCGTGACAAATCTGGCCTTTCAAACTGACACACATGAGAGTGCGAGCTCATCAGTTCTAACGTCTCGTTGAAGTTTGAATTTGAACATTAAAAGTACTCCCGACAGAGCGCGATGAGGCTGTCTGTTGTCACAGACTTTGCGAACAACACACACTGTCCTTCTCAGTTTTGCCCTTCGTGGCCGGGTCGACCGGAGACTGATTTCACTGTGCATTCCAAACTGAATCATCATAATTATATCTTTGTATCGTATGCTTCCTGTTCTTAATCTACGTCGTAATGAATCATGAAATGAACACGTAACTAATAAAAAAATAATTGTAAAGTCAGTCAATTCGGTCAAGTTGGTGTCTTCTTTCTTTGTTGTCGTCGAAAACTTGACCAAATGGCCTAACCTAAGTCGACCCGGGCAGTTTGTACAGATTTTATTTTTAAATGTAGCAGGAGTCAGTTAGTTATTTGGGTTTAACGCCGAGCAGGCAACTAAGGCCATCTCACGGTGGTTAATGTAGCAGGAACCTCGTAAGACCATAGCGAAATAACCAGAAAATAAATTGTATAGCTTTAGCTAGATTTATAGTTTCATCACGTTTAAACCCTTTCACTTCCAGTGGAAGCAAACTTATGTCTTTGAAAGCAGGGAACAATTCAACACCGAATAATCCCATCAAAGGCACATGGATATAAATAGATTCAACAAGAGGCAAAGAACCTCATGAGCCCCTCATCTGCGGGGGCTCGTTACGTTCTTTGCCTCTTGGGGTGGTGTTAAAACAATTTCAGCAGTGACTGAATGAGTTAAATGACATTTTAGCCGTAATCTAACACGTGACACCTTAAACGCACATCCACCCACACAAACACACGTACTCTCCTGACTGACGTGATGGGTGGGCAAAGTGACGCATTTCTGTGAGACAAATAGGGCTGATCTTCGTCAGGGTCAGACGGGGAAAAACGGAAAGCGAGGCAAACTCGGCCCGTCCTGCACCGGTTTGCACAGGAAAAGGTCACCGGTGCAAGCAAATGCACAGTTGCACGTCCGTGGTTTGGAGTTGACGCCATCACTGCAGGTGACACCTCCCCGGACACAAGCTGGTTGTCGGTAGCGGGAGCGAATCGAGGGAGACAACCAGTGTGTTCCCAGCAAACTAATCCATCTGCAGTTGGCATAGATTCTCATGAGCACAAGCAGGTGCAGGGACACCTAAGAATCTGTACGTTTTCTTGCCTTTCGGTGTATGAACTGGTCCTGTCTGCGTCATTCCACGCTAAAAATAAAGAAATAAAAGTGGGTTGTTTTTTTTTTAATTAACTGAAACCTTTTTAAACTGCCCAGCAAAATAAAACGACGGGAAAGAAGAAAAACGGGAAGTAATGAAAGTGGAAATAATTAACCCCAGCACTGCCGGCAAATAAATGTGAACACCATCCAGCTGCAAGCGGCAAAGAACCTCATGAGCCCCCGCTTCAGCGGGGGCTCATGAGGTTCTTTGCCTCTTGCGGGTCCTATTCACATCCGTGTTCCTTGGATTCAGTGATGGGATAATTCGGTGTTGAACCTGCCCTGCTTTAGACATATGTTTGCGCCAACAGGCAGTGAAGAGTTAAAAGTACCGTTGCTCGTTGTGTACGTGAAAGTAATCTACATGCAGGGTCTAAGCGACACCTAGGTGGGCCCTGACCTCTAGAGGATAAATTACAGCCGCACTTCGCGGCAGTCGTACCCACGTTTATAACACACCCTGACCTCAGTTACTTTGAGGCAGGTCTGCCTTCGATTTCGTTCTGAAAAAAAGTTCATAAGGTTAATGAGCCCTTATTGGGACTTCAGGGGCTCCTGTGAATCTATGTCTGTCACAGATAGAATGCCCCTGGGTATGGAAAAAGACAGGGTTATTTGGGTCGCAGAAGCACACACGCTCACTCCACGTACTGAATACTGCATGTACATCAAGTCGACATGTTTAATTCCGCTTGCTTGTGATTAGTCATGATTTCGCATACCGTCTGTTCAGTAATGATCCCGACGTCGGCCCGAGGACTCTATGCTCACTGGATAATACTACGTGCGTCTTGCAAGCCGGAATGAAACATATCCATGTATGGACAAATAACTTTAAAAAGAAAAAAAAAACTTGAAGCTTGAAAAGGTTGGGACCATGATCATCCACACCGGCCCATCCCAACACCAAGCCTCTCCAGGTGCCATGCTTATCAAGCAATACCCTTAACTCATTCACTGCCAGTGGACGGAAAATTATGTCTTTGAAAGCAGGCTAAATTCAGCACAGAATAATCACATCGATCCGAGGAACACTGATATAAATAGGGTCAGTAAGAGGCAAAGAACCTCATGAGCACCCGCTGATGCGGGGGCTCATGAGGTTCTTTGCCTCTTGCACCTGGGTGGCGATCTAATTTTTCAACCTGTGAAGGGGTTAAGATATTATGTAATTATCAATCGGTTTTCTTAAACTGCTCTTGAAATGAAAGGGCGAAAGCTTGAAATCCCGCGTGGTTACTTGTGGTTACAAGTCGGTCGCATACCGCGGGGGCAAGTGCTGTACGCTCCTCAAACCTACCGGGGTCGCAGGCATGGCGTCTCTCACGTCAGTTCACACCTGTCAGGTGTACACTCTCGCTTTCTGCAGGTGATCACTTGCTTGGTGATGAAAATGTGGTTATTTTCTTTCTCTTATTCGTGATAAAAACTTAACGTTAAAATGTATGCAGATTTACTGATTATTAAATATTGTTCATAGAAACTCTTTCCTGTTTGTTGTTGTTGTTGTTTTTTTGTTTATCTTTTATTCTTTAGTTTTATAGGTTTTGTTATATTGTGGGTTGTTGTTTTTTTCGGGGGTTTTTCTTTTCTTTTGGGGAAGTGGAGTGGGGTGGTGGTGGTGTTTTGAGGTGGGGGCTGTTAAATTTGGTTTTAAATTTTCCTCGGAGGTTCATTTTTATGTGTCCACAACGTGTACAGTACAAGTATATTGCACAAACTGCAATGTCAAAAATATTCCGTTATGTACTGACTTCTCATGGCTGCCCGTCTCCGAATATCTTTCTACCTACACCCTAGCCTACGTATCCCGCAATCAGCGAACAGATAATCACTATGGTTCTGGGAACCTCGGTGGCTTAAACCTTTATCACATACCCCCTTGATTGCCGAGAAAAAAAAATTCAACACCACCCACTTGCAAGAGGTATAGATTCTCATGAGCCCCCGCATTTGCGGGGGCTCATGAGGATCTATGCCTCTTGTTGACAACAATACATGTATGTTTGGATAGCTGGGATTCTTTGGCGCTGAATTACAAGAGACGTCAAAAACACGGTTCATGGGTATCGAGATCAATCTGTTGTTGCGGGGTCAGGCTATTGGCAGCTTGTTAACCGTACACGCAAAACAGAAAACTATATACTGATCAACAAAAGAAACGCGAATTTTTCACAATAGCGCTTTTCTTCGTAAATATGCTTTAAACTGGGTTATTTTGACGTCATTAGAAAATGTTATGAAGAGTGTGTTATGTCGTGTGCAAATAGAATGTTTAGTCTTAAAAATCGCACATCGATGAGTTATTAGGTCATCAGTGACACCACCGTGACAGGATATTGAAAGTGAAATGGGGAGCATCTGCAGAGGACACAGCTGAAAGCCAACCAATGTGCAGTGTCACTAAGGTCCGTGCGCATGAAAATCAGGCCTGTTTGGTCTTGACCTACCCTTCGTTTGTCAAAGGCACCTAGATAATCAACATGACCTACAAACATGAAATCAAAAAGTTCTTTATTTTTAGGTTAGCGACCATATTTACCTGATAAAATGGATATGGGTGTGTTCTTTATCTCTGTGTCAGTCACTGGAGCATAAAAAATAGTTTGAAAGTAATTCACATTAAATCAAAAAAGATTTATTAAGAAAATTATGTGCACCGGAAGTTCTGGTTCTCTAATGAATTTTTAGAGTCAAATTTCATTTGAGGCAGTTAATAACATCTTAAGCAATCGACACAACTTGTGTGTTAAAACATATCACAGAAAACTTGCTCCACAGAATGTCCAGTTTTGCTTATATTCACCACTAATGAAACCCTGTGTCCTCCAAGTTAGCCATGGTCGATAACTCATCCAATTTGTGTGTGAAGGTAGCTCAGACAGTAGGCTGAACATCTGAAGTAAGCAACAAATAAAATGTTCTTGTTTTGCTGTCAGGGTGGCTCTTTGTTTGCGGGTACACTTACAGACACTGTTCGCGTTTTTAATAGAAGTCACTATATAATTATGCCGGCGTATGTGATCTAAATAGCTCGCCTGTTGTGTACATTGTATGATGTAAATAGGTGGTAAACTTGCGCACAGCGTACACACGCATTGCCGTGTCACAGTGACTGTGCTTAATCGTTCTTACCTCGTGTTTGCTCGATCGCATGAAAGCTCACGTTACCGTTAACCCCTTCACTGTCGAGAAAAATTGAGCAACACCCAACAGCAAGAGGTACAGGTCCTCATGAGCCCCCGCATTCGCGGGGACTCATGAGGACCTATGCCTCTCGTTGAAATCACTTCCTTGCTGGAGATCTTTGACACTGACTTTACCATGTCAATGATTTCAACAACGCAATCTGCGTCCACTGACAATGAAAGGGTTAACTGTTCCAGCTTCATGGTTGCTCGGTCACTAGAAATCCATTTTTGGGGGGTTTAATTTGGCTTGTCTCGTGGTTTATTGTTGTAGGCATAAAAAACGCCCGAACGCACACACACACACAACTAATTTGTCGCTGTTCTTTATTATTCAATGTTTATTAACTCATTCAGCCCGACGGTCGTGTTTCGGCCCAAATTTTGGAGGCGCCATTTAATGACTATGCACTAGTTGCAGGAGATGGATGGACCATGATAATTAAAGGGCGGTGCACTACCCTTGAATTATCATGGTCGACCTATCTCCTGCTGTAGTGCGTCAGTGCTGAATGAGTTAATCGGCAAGTATTACACATGAAAAAAAATTACAATGAAACCAAATCATTCATGAAATCAAACCAAAGGTTTGGACACATTACACGACTAAATACAGCATGGACAATCATCAATTTTATAAAGAAAATTCACAGAGAAAACCACATCCTGAATCAAAATGTTTAATTGACATCGGTTTTGTATCAGCTATGGTCTACAGAAGACAAACAAATCAAATATAAGTATATATGGTCAATTGAAAGAGTCAAGGTGATTCTTTCAAATAATTCAACCTATGGACGTCGGTAGTCGCGATGTTCCCTGCAGGAATCATTGGTAGCGGTTTTGGTCGCGATGATTCCTGCAGGAATCATTGGTAGCGGTTTTGGTCGCGATGATCCCTGCAGGAATCATTGGTAGCGGTTTTGGTCGCGATGATTCCTGCAGGAATCATTGGTAGCGGTTTTGGTCGCGATGATCCCTGCAGGAATCATTGGTAGCGGTTTTGGTCGCGATGATCCCTGCAGGAATCATTGGTAGCGGTTTTGGTCGCGATGATTCCTGCAGGAATCATTGGTAGCGGTTTTGGTCGCGATGATCCATGCAGGAATCATTGGTAGCGGTTTTGGTCGAGATGATCCCTGCAGGAATCATTGGTAGCGGTTTTGGTCGCGATGATCCATGCAGGAATCATTGGTAGCGGTTTTTGTCGCGATGATTCCTGCAGGAATCATTGGTAGCGGTTTTGGTCGCGATGATCCATGCAGGAATCATTGGTAGCGGTTTTGGTCGAGATGATCCCTGCAGGAATCATTGGTAGCGGTTTTGGTCGCGATGATCCCTGCAGGAATCATTGGTAGCGGTTTTGGTCGCGATGATCCCTGCAGGAATCATTGGTAGCGGTTTTGGTCGCGATGATCCCTGCAGGAATCATTGGTAGCGGTTTTTGTCGCGATGATTCCTGCAGGAATCATTGGTAGCGGTTTTTGTCGCGATGATCCCTGCAGGAATCATTGGTAGCGGTTTTTGTCGCGATGATCCCTGCAGGAATCATTGGTAGCGGTTTTGGTCGCGATGATCCCTGCAGGAATCATTGGTAGCGGTTTTGGTCGCGATGATCCCTGCAGGAATCATTGGTAGCGGTTTTGGTCGCGATGATCCCTGCAGGAATCATTGGTAGCGGTTTTGGTCGCGATGATCCCTGCAGGAATCATTGGTAGCGGTTTTGGTCGCGATGATCCCTGCAGGAATCATTGGTAGCGGTTTTTGTCGCGATGATCCCTGCAGGAATCATTGGTAGCGGTTTTGGTCGCGATGATCCCTGCAGGAATCATCGCGACAAAAACCGCTACCGACAGACAAACCCGGCACTGATTGAGTGGCGTTAAATCGTATAAAATTGGAAGTTTATTGTCAAAGCTACTGAGAACAGAAGGCAGTGAGTCGCAAAGGACGAACTGATTAACCCCGTTGTACATGCATCCACCGATACTGTTCACAGTACCGGTGTCAGCGGGCATAAGAGGGTTAATTTTGTGACATTCTTGTGACATTCTTGTGAAAGGCAAGGATTTAAATTAAATGTAAACGATCTATTTCTGTGCAAACAATGGGCATTAAGTATTACATTAATATATCGCGAGTTGTACATTATTTTTCGTTGTGAAAACCTGCAGAAAAGGCCACTTAAATTGCCAACATAGCAAGCAAGTAAAGGTTACAAAAATATATGCAAATTGATGGTTTATAAATTCGATGACGCGAAAGATGTCAGCACACTTAGTATTAAAAAAAAAATCATACAGTTAACCGCTTTGTGTGTGCAGCCATCCGTACTGTATACAGTAACGGTTGCTGTGTAAGAAAAATCATAAAGTTAACCCCTTTCTGTACGCAGCTATTCGTACTGTATACAGTAGCGGTAGCTGTATTACGCAACCCTGGGGCCGACGTTGAGTAATACAACGAAGACAAATCCAGAGGCCTCTTAATGTGTCGATAAGGAAGACAACAAACTCAGGCAACTTCTCGGTCCAACATTTGCCAAATTGTAAGGCAACACTATTTACTGTGCGCTCATTGGTCAACGCCTCACAGAGATTAACCAACAGGCATTGAGCAAACGAAACGATTGGTCGATCTGCACGTAATCTGCAAAAGCCGGTAACTGCCTCGCGGCTTTGTTTTAGCCCCACGCAAAAATCACGTTGCAATGCAAAGGGACAGTAATGTTTCCAGCAACTGGCGGGAGCTCCCTAGTCAAGGTCCTTTGTCACAGCCAAGGGTGCATAGAACATGATTTCCAAGCAACAGTATCAATAAACAGTAGCGAGCCCTGGGCTCCCTAGGGAACCGAGGGGTCGATACAGTTTATCGGTAATTTTTCTTGGAAAAAAAAAAAGGTTGCCATCCCTCCAACTTAACGGGTTTGTCTTCTGGAATGCGCCTACGCCACGAAAGTCAATAGAAAAAATGATGATGGGCGGAACAAAGCCAACAATATTGCTGGCGAAGACAGGAAGAGACGAAGCGTAAATCACAACCACGTAAGCATATTATCTGCAGCAAGTTGTTAGTGTGCTGGTCTGTGATTTTGGACCTTACGGCCGAAGGCCGCTAGGTCCAAAATCACAGACCACCACACACTTTATTTTATTTCGCACAAATATGCGCTCCACCCAAAAGCTGCATAGTTATTTGGTGAAGCAGTTACGCGTGATAATGACGTAGAATTTAGAGAAGGAAAAATACGAGAATTTGAGAATTTGCATATATTATCAGGTGTGGAATGAAAGCACGGCTTTGTGAATGGTCCCACTTCCTTTAAAAATTAACCGGATCAAAATGTTGTGTACGACAGGAATGAGCATAATGTATTCAGCAGAATACGCAAAGCGAATCGAAACTAACCCACTTGCGTATTGCAGCCACAGGTTACTGTAAACAGTACCGGTGGCCGCAGGCGCAAGGGGGTTAAGCATTGTGCGTTGGTTAATGGAAGACGGACGATTCATGTTGAAGGTAACTGTAAAAATGTACACAATTTAAGTACAGAACTGCGGGGAACACGTGAGACAAGAAAACAGACTAATTGTCCATACTTCCCAGTGACACAACACCGCTGAGGGGGAAAACAAAACAAAGCATTCATTTAACTCATTCAGCATTTCCCAAATCTTGGAGGCGTCATCTAATGACTATGCACCACTTGCAGGAGATGGATCGACCATGATAATTCAAGGGCAGTGCCAGATTAGCCTGGCGCCGACAGGCGCCAAGCTAATCTGGCACTACCCTTGAATTATCATGGTCGACCCATCTGCTGCTGTAGTCCGTCAGGGCTGAATGGATAAAATGACCACAGCATCGTTTCTAATGCCTAATGGTCTATGTCACTGGTTCTCTAAAAGTAAATGCTAACTGAAGGATCAAATTCAACATTAAATGCGCGAGCTGTACTGTCACTACTGTGCCCCTATAATTATATTATATTATACCAGAAAAGTCAGTCAATTAACATCTATCATTTTAATCATTTTTTTAAGTCCTTATTTCAAATGCTGTGTAGTTAAACACGTGCTTTCCAATACTGGCTTTTCAAGCAGTATTCTACCCCCTGGTGCACGGGGCTGTCCACAGTACGAGGGGGGTTAAACAAACAAGAAAACAAACAACAAAAAACATCACCCGTGGCATTCCGACCTGTCAAACGCAGGTCACGACAAAACAAACGCCATGTCTTGACAGGGTAAATTTGTCGCCGTGGATCGTTACAACAAGAAAAGAGCTGACTAGTGTAACAATGCCGACCAGACGTCTTGTGAAACAAAACACAAATTATTTATAAATTTAAAAAAAAAAAAACACACACACACACACACAAATCAAAAGATCAGCGACGAAACATTAAACAAAAATCGCTTCCCAAACATTTACATCTACAAGAGGCATAGATTCTCATGAGCCCCTGCATCCGCAGGGGCTCATGAGAATCTACGCCTCTTGCTGACCGTCATTGGTCTCGACTGTTACAAGGACCGAGACTGTCACCTAGAATATACTGGCTTGGACAGTTTCCCCTATCGAACTGTACATCAGTGCATACACCCTGTATCCCATTCGCGCAAGAGCCTGGAAACGGCACACATTTCTGAGTCCGCTTCTAAGCAGGTATACGTGCCAACATGTTCATGTGACCTGCGTAGATTGTGACATTCTTTCTAGCTGAACCTGTTTTGGGCGACCACCCTTTTGAGAGATCGCCTGTCATTAAAGACTATAACTGTCATTAAAGCTCAGCAACAGGACTTTCTCTGGACGTGCCTGCGCCGCATGGCCGTCATCTAAAATGGCTGTAGCCACCTAAATGATGAGTCTTTAATGACAGGTGGCACTTTCTGCTCTTTTAGACTTCTCGTGAGACAGCACCTGTCTCGTGCGACCACTTTTTTTTCTCTCTCTCTCTCTCTCGCAAAACAGGTTGTACTGTAATACAAACCAACGGTGAAAGTGATGTAGTCAAATGTGAATCATGCCCGATGCTATGAATCTGATGGCTGATGGCTGACAAAGTCAAACACATTCATAAAGCAAATAAGCCCCCGATTTACTGTCAGCTCCTTCCAGGCGCCCCGCATCAATAGCTGCTATTGATGCAGGGCGCATTGAATGAGTTCAATGTATGCGTACTTCGGAGCGGAGTAAATACTTATGCGACACTTCTTGTACCGACGGACTTTTCAACTTCTGACGATCTATTCATCTACACCAATGTCTACAATGTGCACCGCTCTGCAGTTGTGTACTCCTCTCGGCCATCACGCCTAAACTAAAAGAAATAGAACAAGGAAGCGCCACTGTGAAACCTCTACCAGTGGTCCCACAGGTGGCGACACTACACACTACTGGCACAGGCAAACCAAAAAAAAAAATCATACTTTCATAAAAAATTGGTCCCTTATACTGGTACAATCGCATACAAAATATACACAGGATTCCGACGAATGATGAAGGCAACGCTGACATTATAAATCTCTCTGTGCGTGCGTATGTTCAAAATGCGACCACGGTGGGTGAACGTTGCTGAGGTGCTGTGGAATCACAGATATCCAAAGATACATACATACAAGAAACCTTTCGATTATATGAATGTACATTGTCAGCTAAGCGAAACGCTAGGAAAGTTACAGATTTTTGTATCCTGTTATCTTTTCCATTAACTCATTCTACCCCCAACACCGAAATCCCCAAATTTTGCCGTAGTCCTCTGAAGACTGCATTGCAGTGCAGGACACAGATCGACCATGATAGTTCAAGGGTGATGCCAGAATAGCTTGGCGCCCATAGGCGCCAAGCTATTCTGGCATCACCCTTGAACTATCATGGTCGATCCTTATCTTGCTGTGGTGTGTGTCTGGGGTAGAATGGGTTAACTGAGCATCTACAAGAAAAACGCATGTCAGCTGGTCTGTGATTGTGGAACTTACGCGTTGCAGTTGTACGATCTGTGAACGTCCACAGTAACTGGTAGGCTGCGTGCGCCGCATGTGCGATATTACTTTTATCAGGTAAACTAACGATAAACTGTACAAAAATTAACCCATTTCGCCCAGAAGCACTGCAACAGGAGATAGCTCGATCATGATAATTCAACGGTAGTGCCAGATTAGTTTGGCGCCATCAGGCGCCAAGCTAATCTGCCACTACACTTGAATTATCATGGTCCATCTGTCACCTGAAAATTTCACATGGTTGTAAATTGTCACTTCAAAATTTGAGAAGTACGGCCTCAAACGGGTCAATCTTAGTTTCCGAACGTTTCGCTCAGCCCACAGACGCCAATTTGCTGAGAGAATCATCAATGTTAGTTTACAAGTTGATCACAAGCAACTCGCAACTTGCACTGTAAGCAATAACAGCGTGACTGCAACAGAGTGCATTTTCAACCTTTGCACTTTTACAAGTTTATATTATATTTTGATCATGGACAAATTTGACTGGCAACAGGCGGATTCGTGTTTTTGAACAAAACACGTTCACACCTTGGTAATGAATCATCATAACAACCGTTTAAATCAAATCTGCGTTGGTCTGTGACTCTGACCCTACCGGCTGTAAGCCAGAAGGTTAAACATCACAGACCATCACAGGAAAATCAGTCTCAGGTACACACACATGAACGAGTGATCACACACAAAAAGTTGCAAACCACCTGAATGCTATATAACTGCGTCAGAATACATTCACTCAAAAATGCTTGATGGCCTGTGGTTTTGGACCTTACGGCTTCAGCCGCAAGGTAAAAATCAAAGACCATCACACACACGACTGTTACACAAAAAGATACATTTGGGAGCACCCACGCATTAGACAATTTTCGGACACAATCGCACGCATGGTGACCATCAGTTTTTGCATGTAGTACGATTTCGCATCCAAATCTGGCGCTCAATGACATACAATGTTTCTTGGGTTTTTTTTTTTTTTACATTTTCAACAATCCAAAAGTCTCGCACCGTAGGAGTTATGGAGAAGAACCCACCACCGAAAATCTGTACACGACATACATGGCCGCCGTTTAATCTGACAAATCAAAGCATCCCTGTCAAGTCCAACGCAGACGACATAACCTAAATATCTGAACCCACAAAAATTGTATGAAAACTCTCTTTTATTGAAGGTTTTCATCTGCAAGAGGCATAGATCCTCGTGAGCCCCCGGATTCTTCCGGGGTTTATGAGGATCTATGCCTCTTGCTTCATGGCTACCTTACACACTGTCGGGCCCATCTCTTTCTTCTGGAAAACAAAACCACAAAAAAGTGATAAAAGCAAGTCCAGTTTGCGACCTGCTATCTTTTTTGTTTCTTTCTTTTTTCTCTCCGTCTCCATTAGCGGCCTTGCGTCTGATGTCGAGGCAACCCGAAACTGTTTTAGGCTCTAGCCTGAGACTGTCATTAAAACATCGTCATGCACGCACCGCAGACGTGAGTGTCCAAATAACAAACACACAGGACATACGTGCAGCGCAGACATGTTAAAACGAAACTAAGTAAAAATAAGAGTGGACAGAAAGCCATCAGCCCTTTTTTCTCACTCGTTTTCTTTGCCGAGCAAGCATCTGGCTACTAAACAAACAAAAAAATCTAGATAGCACTGAAACGACAAAAGATGCAGGGGAAAGGAAATGGGGTGGGGTGGGGTGGGGGTCGGAATGGGTTCTGTTTTGTTATCTCGAGTTTGTCTTTGAGCGATAGCATATCATTGTCGCGTTCTGTCGGAGATCCTCAACGTCATCTCTCCAATTCTTGCTGGACTGTCAGGTTGCTACTGATGCCTGCAAGCTGACAGAGAAGTAGAACAAGTTCTCGCTTGCAAGTCAGAGAACTAATAATTAATTGAAGCACACCTCAACCACCCTGTTTCACACCGAAGGAAATGATCTAGCACCAACATGACTTCGAACTTGTTTTGATTTTGATTTCAAAAGGCAATTACTGCTGCCACTACTATAATTTTCCTTGTTTACAATTCAATTAAATTTTGTTAATTAAAATTAAAATGATGCACACAGCTACCACTACCACTAAAGTTACAGAAATGAACGGATACGAATGAATAACTCACAAGCTAGTTTTTGCCAAACTGCAGCAAAAACCCTACGACACCAAGTGATTGATTCAGTTCGTACTGGTCAAGTCCTGGGATCTGTTGCATCAGTGAGCTTAGTCGTGCGCTAGCCTCAAAGCAAGGTGCTCCGCTATAGCGGAGCACCTTGCTTAGTGGCTAGCGCAGGACTCCGCTCACTCGTGCAACTGGCCCCAGAATCACAGACAGCGCACAAGATCGAAAAAAACACGATGTCAAGCTGTCCTAAATTCCCATCTGGCGCTTCCAAGTTGTGAATCAATCAAAATGGGAACCAAGCGAC
The DNA here is from genome assembly GCA_036245525.1 of Semisulcospira habei. NCBI lineage: Eukaryota > Metazoa > Mollusca > Gastropoda > Semisulcospiridae > Semisulcospira > Semisulcospira habei. The sequence goes on from BTPG01000008.1 coordinate 127,489,102, forward strand.
AGTACTCCTGCAGGCAAGAGACATGGATTCTCATGAGCCCCAGCAGCTGAGCTGCGAGGGCTCATGAGAATCTCTGCTTCCTGCAGATGAAAGGGGCTGGCTTAGGAAACCGTCACAGTTCCTGATTTTGACTTCGGCGAGATCTGTATTTGAAGCACACGTATGTATGTGTGTACGTAATAGATGTTTGATGACTGGGCTTGACTTTCACAGGATGTCGAGTGTTGATGTTGTATCGGCTCGCCCTCTGTGTGGTCAGCACGCTTTAGTCATATTCGATGACAACCAGATACAAGAAGGTATCCCAGTCACTAACTGTTCGAAGAATTAATTCATTGCATCCACATCCGCATCGCACTCACTACGACAAAGTAATCTAAACTAAAGCCATGCGAACATGAGACACAGATTCGCATAAATCTTGAAGTGCACGGTGGTTCATGAGGATCTGTGTCCGTTGCTGACCCACGTCAAAGCGCTCCAGTGAAGCGTAAGATGTGCAAGAAGCACAGATCGAAATGAGCCCCCGCGGCACGCGAGGGCTCATATGGATCTGTGCTTCTTGCGGACTCATAATCTGGATCTGTGCCTTCTTGCTGACTGTGTTTCTGCCTGTCTCTGACGAAAATGCGGACCAACATGGTGTCCAATCCACAATGACAGCAAGCGACGTCCAACTCAGCTGTACTACCCAGTCAATGCCGAAAGATTGATTGTACATTGCTTAACGTCCCGACAGCAACAAGGCTTTCTCAGGACGTGCCTGCACTGCTTGTGAAAAAAAAAAAACACAGAACATTGAATGTATGTCGCCAGCCGGTCAAATACATTAAATAAACCTAAAACAAGGGGCTAAATAAAGCTAAGACCATTGAGCAACACACATCCAATATCAAGAGCTACAGGCAGTGCAGACAGTAGGGAGAGTTTTAAAAAGGCAAATACAGGTGAATGGACAAAGGGTAGACAGAAACACATGCCCCAGAATAGAGAGAAAAACCCACCCTGTGGGGCTGACCAGGGTGACCCTGGGAACTAAAAAATACCGAACCCCACCCAAGTCCCCCAGGGCAGACCCGGGTGGGGGTCAATGCCGAAAGAAAATGGTCCCACAATGAAAGATCGGAGTGTCAGAACAGCCCCATGAAAGATCAGTGTCACTGTCAGTCTCACACCACATGAATGATTATATCAAAGCCACTCCGTGAAGGCATGACAGTAGGTGCATTCTTGTGAAAAGCGAGACTGTCATTGTATTAATAATAATAATAATAATAATAATAATAATAATAATAATAATAATAATGTATATTTTTAAGGCGCCTATACTTTCGATAGAAAAACTCTTAGCGCCGTACAAATGACATACTAACATACAATTACATACACCTTGCATCCTACAACACATATATAGTCTCGAACATACACACTCACGAAACAAGATATACAAGAAAAATAAGAATAACAAAAAGAACACACCAACAAAAAATGCTCACACACAAAAAGACACGTGTACCATAAAACCAACAACGGACACACCAGACAGCCCTCACTGACAACGAAATGTTGACAAAAGAAGAATTATAGCGATTGCACGATTAAAGGAATGAAATGCGTCTTTAAAGACTGCTGGAAACTATTGGCTGATTCAACATAATATGATGAATCAGCCAATAGTTTCCAGCAGTCTTGGAATAAACTCTTTGGAATAAACTCCCACAGTCCCTCAGATATTATCTGAGGGACTGTGGGAGTTTATTCCAAAGAAATGGTTTTTGTTATGAGAAAGACCTCTCGCCAAAAGACTTAGTTCTCACCGTCGGAAAGCGTATTAGTTTAATGTCTGCCGAGGAACGGAGATGTCTTGAAGGTGTGTACAAATGAAGAAGCTCAGAAAGATAGACAGGGCCAGTAGAAGGAGACAGACAGGTTTGACAGATGGACAGAACTTTGTATTGTACTCTAGAAGTGATAGGTAACCTTGGGATGAACGCAGGATGGGTGTGATGTGGTCTGACTTCTTTGCCTTGACAACAAGCCGTGCTGCTGAGTTCTGCACCCTCTGGAGCCGATCCAGAAGGTGCTGAGGACAGCCACACAGGAGTGCATTGGGACTGCATTGCCGTAATCGAGTCGGGACAAGACAAAGGAGCAGACCAGTGTATTACAATGAAAATATCGCTTTTCACAAAATGAACGGTCTTTTGCATTCACGGAGCAACCTTCACGAAGCAAAGATTTACTGTTACTGGTCGGTCAGCGGCTCCTTTTCTTTGTCGGAGGGCGGGAAGGTAGGCTCGGTGGGCTCGTTGTTGCGTGTGGGCTGTGACTTGTTCTTGTACAGCTTCCACATCTTGTCCACCAGATCCGTCACGACAAGATCCGTGGAGTTCTTGGCGATGACTCTCATGACGAACACTCCGTCGTCCCGCAGGTAGCTGTCGGCAAACTTGTTGCACAGCTTCTTGTCGAAGCCGGTGTGGAGCTCGTTGTTGATCTTCAGGTACTTTTTGATGTAGGCCGCGCGGTTTCGCTTGAAGATCACGCGGTAGAACCAGGCCACCAAGTTGGCGCAAGTGAAGACGGCGACGAAGACGAGCCAGAACCAGATGAAGATGAAGATCTTTTCGTTAAACAGGTTGATGGGTAGCACGCACTGCACGGTCCATGTCTGGATGTTCTGCAGCTGGCGGATGCGGAAGTCGCACAGCGTGACGCGGGGGAAGCGGGGGGACTCCTTCCACGCTTCTTCCTGGCCCAACTTGGACATCACCTCAAAGCCATACAGATTGAAATCCGTAGCAAGGAAGGCATTCAGGAGGAAGAACTGACCGATGACGTTGGCTGCGTACAGCACCTGCACAGACGAGGACAGAAAACGTTCTCTGTTGTTATCAAGAGTAAAGACTAAACACCCAATGCGCATAAGGCCATCGGGCCGAAGTAGGCCCGATGTCCTTTGCGCACTGGGCAGAATCTGGTAATTGTTTGCCTATTTTGAAATTTGGAAAAAGTGTGTTGTAATGTCTTTCTATATGTGCGTTTTTTTCTTCGTGGGTTCTTCTCTTCAGTGACCGATAAAAAATGACCAGCAAGATAACGCACATTTCCACTGACGAAGCAGTGTGCTGTTTACTGTTATACGTCTCACACAGAAAACGATAAGTAGCGTATTGCGTACTTGTTTGCATGTCCATTTTTAAAAAGGGGTTTAAACTTCATAAACTTTCATAAATTGTTATATTTGTCATTTCTAAGCTTCTTTCTTTCCTTCTTTGTTTGGGTTTTCTTTTAACTTTACTGTGTTGACTCATTTTAAGTGCTACCGACAGCCAAAGGGTAAAGCGTGATAGAGCCCTATATATGCCTGCCGATACTGACCTTGACGGTGAGATAGAAGGCTGTGAGGTAGGTGCCTGCCCGCTTGTTGCAGAAGAAGCAGCAGAAACGGGCCAACTTCTGCTTGGCGCGCACCAACATGTTCCAGTGGTATTCACGGTGAGTCTCCAACCATCTGTGGAAAGACGAGATATTTTGCTTATAAAATGCACATATAACAAAAGTAAAACGCTATAATGTTAAAACATTATCGTTGTAACGTCCGTTGCCGCTAAAATAGAAACAAACAAAGTAGACGCAAATGTAGACGACTACAACATACAAAATCTTTCTCAATGTTGAGACTAAAACACGGTTTTCAAAAGCCTCTCTTTATAGAGTCAAAAGCACAGCTTTAACTCAGTCAGCCCCGACACACCACAGCAAGACATGGATCGAGAATGAAAGTTCAAGGGTAGTGCCAGAATAGCTTCCATGAACTATCATGCTTAATCTGTCTCTTGAATTGCAATACAACAGTTTTAGTTCAAGGGTGGTGCCTGAATAGCTTGGCGCCTCAGGCGCCAAGCTATTCTGGCACCACCCTTGAACTAAAATTGTTAATACAGTCCTTCAGAAGGCAAATTCGAAATTTGGGGATTTCGGTCCTGGGGTAGAATATGTTAAAAATTTCTCAATGGTGAATCTAAACGTAACATTCAAAACCAACAGAGACTTGTACAGAATTCTAGAAATCAGTTGTTTATTTTTCAGATCATTAAACAGTAGTTACAAATCCACGTAGAAAATAAGAAAATGCGCAATCTGCGAGAGCTCATGAGGACCTACGACTCTTGCAAATGTATGTTTCGTTCTTCGTTGGGTTGTTCTCTCGATAAAATGTATGTTTTTTTTTTTTCTCACCTGTCCAGATACATGGCGATGTGGTTGATTGTCTTGTCACGATCCTCTGGAGATCCCAGCTGCGTTTTCTCCGCCATGTCCACTATCTTGTCCAGGTTAATGCCGGATCCACCGTTGAACAAGCGCCAAACAATGTTCGGGAACTTGAACATGAACGCCTGAACACAGAAGGAAAAAAGTATTAGACAAATGGCATGTGTTCTGTTCTACCTGTACAGTTTTGGTTGAATTGCCGTTTTGCATTACATGTGAGTTTGGCTGATGGCTGTTTTTGTGTCACTCTACGACACAAAACAAAGCACACGATGATATGCACCTATTGATGTTTTCACTGTTGGTGTGGTCCAGAAAGCCTTGCGGCTTAAGACCAAACCATGCTGACAATGCCTCCTCCCCCACCCATCCCCCTCCCCCCCCCCCAAAAAAAAAAAAAAAAAAAAAAAAACAGCAACAAAAAAAATCAAGGTTTTAGACAGTAGACAGTGTCTGGACTTACCTGGAAGAGAAGGATGAGAGGGACCCACTGGTAATAGGTGAGTTCCTCGTTCTCTCTTTTGATGGTTTCAATGGGGATGGCCTCGTCCATAGCAATGTAATATGTGTTTTTGATCCAACAGTAGCTTTTCGCATAGTCAACATAGGAGCCCGTGAACTAATAGAAACAACAGTAAAGGAAACATACATTAGCAGCGAAAAAGAGCATTGTTAAAGAAAATCAGATGTAATATTGTGAGAATGGAAGAAATAGAGAAAAGGGTTCTCACTGGTAACTGAATTTCTTCTCTTTCTGGAGTCAGTGTGCACCGCTTCCTCGTTTTTTGGCTGCATGGCCAAAGCTAGTTGCTTACTGATGCTATTGTTTCCCTTCTTTTTGCTGGCTATAGGGCTCAGGAAGCTGACGTCATCACGCCAGTCGTGGCGGCCATCTTGTGAGGATACGGGACTAAGCGCTCATAGGGAAATCGCTGTTTTTGTAACGTCAGGCGGAAAGTCCTGACGTACTATAAACAATAACAGCAAGTCTTGCCATCACTGTAGGAAACCGCTCACCAGAATCTGTTTTTGTTTGTTTCCAAAGAGGAAGAAAAATGAAGAAAAACGTGTTGAAACACTTATTTCGCTACTATCTGATGACTATGGTATCCTCTTAAGTTGGCGGCTGACGCGCCGACGCTGCTAGGCAACGCGGGGAACTTCTCAAGCCCTATGGGTGGTGTTCTCATAACGTTCTTGATAGTTTAAAAAAAAAAAAAAAAAAAAAAAAAAAACAAAGGCACTCATCACTTGAGTAATCCCTCTAAACATCGGTATACCCTCCTCCCCCCCAACAACACCACAACCTCCCCCCCCCCCACCACCCCGGCCAAAGGAGGGTCGGGGTCATTAGATCAATAACACTGACCTCAGCTGGACACCAGCAGTGGATAGGGTCCCCGACGAACTGTCCCGTGGAGACAATAATGGCGAACATGGCGAAGATGAAGACGGTCCACACATGGTTGAGCCTGTCCACCCAGTCATCGTTACTGGCTCCTTGTAGCTTCTTCAGCGACGGAACGCCGCTAATCACCGCCCCTATAGACCTGACACACACAGGGGAAAAAACGAGGAACAATAAATAATAAATGAACCGAACCGAAGACTCGCAGGCCTGACCGTGATGTGATATGCATACCGACAGAAACAAGTTCATTTGACACGTGCTGCATTCGGATACGCGACTTTCGTTATCTTTTAAAACACATTGTGCCCAAAGGTCGCCATCCCCAATTCATCCCCCAACACACCAGTATTTCTCACGAAAATGCATTACAGTTCAGGAGATAGACTGCTCATATTAATTCAAGGGTGGTGCCAGAACAGCTTGGCTCCCATAGCCACCAAGCTGTTCTGGCACCACCCTTGAACTCTCATGGGCCACCCATATCCTGTTGTACATTGTACCGTTTGTGAGCAAGCCATGTCCACGTGTACCTTCTCTGCCTGAGAAATTCAGATTTAAAAGGCAATTGCCGAGCGAGAAAATGCAAATAAATACCCAAGAAAGAAAGAAACGCGCTTAGAAAGGCCAATTACCCTATCTACACTGTGCCCTTTCAAAGCATGCGTGTTCTCTGTTAGGCATTACTACTGTGCCTGTTGTAGGCCGTTTTGGGTTTAATGAAAAGTCAGCTTAATATTTTTATACTTTCGTCTGTAAGTTTTATTCCCCAAACACAACATTTCTTTTATTAAACTGCTTTACAAACACGCACGCCCACTCAAGAAGGTTGAGCGAGAGATAGGATTGATTGATTGTACATTGCTTAACGTCCCGACAGCAACAAGACTTTCTCAGGGCGTGCCTGCACTGCTTGTGGAAAAAAAAAAAAAAAAAAAAAGAATATTGAATGTATGTCGCCAGCCGGTCCAATACGTTAAATAAACCTACGACATCAGGCCTAAATAAATCTAGGACCATTTAGCAACACACATCCAACATCAAGAGCTACAGGGAGCGCAGACAGTCGGGAGAGTTTAAAAAAGGAAAATACAGGTGAATGGACCAAGGGTAGACAGAAACACATGCCCCAGAATAGAAGGGAAAACCCACCCTGTGGGGCTGACCAGGGTGACCCTGGGAACTAAAAAGCAGTTAACCCCACCCAAGTCCCCCAGGGCAGACCCGGGTGGGGGGCGAGAGATAAGAGGCGGACAGACAAATATAGGAAGGAGAGAGGGGGGGGGGGGGGGACAGGAGTGGCGGGGAGGGGTTGAACTATGTCAGGCTGTATTACATGAACATTTTGTTCCATTTCAGTTTCTGCTACTCCAGTGTCAACTATTCTCTGACAAATCTTGAAAGAAAGTACACTCTACCCATTTTTTATTAACCCGGATCGGGTTTTTATGCTAGCAGTAGCAAGTTCCGTTCCCCTTATTTAACTTGCCTCTCACATTACACTGCGCTGAGTGAAAAGTCACTCTTCTCTGATCGCCTCCAAACACAACTCTTTTGAGCTACAAGAGGTAAAGATTTTCATGAGTCCCTGCGCCCAGGGGCTCATGAGATCTATGCCTCTTGCAGATGGGTAATTTTGTCTTACAGATATCTATGTCGGCTGTTTGTGATGAAATGTAGACCACCGATGGCTAGCATGTATTGATATTGTGTGGCATGTTCATATTACTTCTAAATACACTGTAGAAAATGATGTGGATGGCCCAAGATAGTTCAAGGGTGGTGTCAGAACAGCTTGGCGCATATAATGGAAATTATCTTGGGCAGTCTGTCTCCTGATCTGTAATGTATGCTCGAGTCAGGTCTTCAGCAAGAGCATGATCCTATCAGCAAATATGATACCCGGGCCAAAACGATTTGGCCGAGCCAATTCCAACAAATAGAGAAACACGCTCGGAAAGGAAAACTACAACACCATTTATTAAATTTTCGAATTTTGTTCATAATGTTGTAATTGTCCTTTCTAAGTCTGCTCCTCTCATTGGATGAAAGCATCATTACGAGGTACCCCAGACAGAGGGAGACATCAGGTTTTCAATCTACGACTGATGGTTTAGGGTATGCGCGCCCTTCCTGGTGTTAAGTAGCACGTGGTCCGTGTTGGTGATAGAGTAGGCGAGATTGACACCGGAATGGGATAAACATCCGCTCTGTAACCACAGTTAGCACGACGGTAAACACATGCATCACGGTGACATGGGTGCAAATTACTCTGCTTCACTCTCGCACGCAACTACGTCAAACAGGACAAGCGTACAATAAATGACTAACGACGGGGTATTCAAAGTTGTGTTCAACAAAAATATTACGCTAGCAGAAAAAATGGACGACATTAAAAAATAAATAAACATGTTCGGGACTAGCACAATGTAATCGCGGGATGCTTCGCTCAGTAAAAGACGTGTTTAGGAGAAAAAAAATTATATTATTAAAGAACCGTATGTAATAACGTACCATGAACCCAGGAGGTCTTTTAGGCTTACATTTCTTTTGCTATATCTACCATTAGTACCAAGTGTATCGTCCGTTATAGGGTAACACACGACCTTAAATTTTAAAAAGAAAATGTATATATTTATTCTAAAAATCCTTCCAGCACAGCGACTCCAGTCTCTTAACCCATTTTATCCTGAGGCTGTATTTTTATTTAATTTCGTATTGTCCTATTAGGCTAAATTACAGATTAGGAGCTAGATCAATAGTGTTAGTTCAGGGTGGTGCCAGAATAGCTTGGCGCCTCAGGCGCCAAGCTATTCTGGCACCATCCTTGAACTATCATAGTAATTAATTTATTGTAAGCAATGGGTGTATCAGGATGGAAAGGGTTAATAAACCTGAAACGTGGCTCATGACTCAAGTGTGACGTTAATAAAGACTAATGAGGAGTCTTCAGCAACAAAAATGTATCAACCCTAGCTTTCACTTAAAGATTGAATAAAAATATTTCTTCGGCATTTTAAATTTCATCTGTCCGATTCTCACATTCTTTTTAAAAGGTCTCATGGAATTCTTGTTTGTTTAATTTTTAATCAACACCTGTGACATTTGGATCCGCGAAGGACGAACTGAAAAAGACGTGTACCGTGTAAAAGAACAAAATGGGCGTCGTCGTGCGTTACGACGCACACTGGTTGTCTCCCTCGATTCGATACTGCTGATATCAGAGGCAACCAGCATGGCCCCGACGTCGAACAATTGAGGGTATTTTTTTTTTCTTTCTAGAGGACTAGCTCGGCCTCATGGTACACTGGTTACCTTCCCCGATCCGCTACGCGTCGCGCAGCGGGTCGATGGAGGTTAGCGATGTGACCTCTGTGGTACCCTTGCCCAAGGAAGTAAGCAACAGTTTAATTTTTTAATTACCTTTTAAAAAATAATTAAAGCGTGTCCGAGACAGTGCATAATGGCATTACAATTTAGCCAATGTCGGGTACTCCCATTAAAATGCGTGGCATACGTAGTAATACCCGAGAAAAACACGTACTTAGCCACTGAGTTTCACGTTTCGAAGGTCATACGGTTTAGAAATTCTTAGAAAACCACTAATTACATCGACACTACATAAATATCCGGCATCTCGCAACGTTTGCCCCAAACACTCAAAAAACATAAGACGCTTGTAGAAACAACGTAAAATTGTTTCCCCCACTCCCCCCACCCCCCCTCCCCACCCACCCATCAGCTGTGACAGACTAAGCCGGAAAGCGATCAGGAGCAGTGGCATTTTTTAAGAACGGCAAAGCAGCAGGGCCAGATGGCATCCCAGCGGAGGCTCTGAAAGCAGACCTAGAAACAACAGTAGAGATGCTGTACCCACTGTTTGGAAAGATCTGGGAAGAGGAGGTGATGCCGGCTGACTGGAAGGAGGGGTACCTAATCAAGCTTCCCAAGAAAGGCGACCTCAGCAAGTGTTCCAACTACAGAGGAATCATGTTGCTGTCAGTACCAGGAAAGGTCTTCAACAGGATCATCCTGGAGAGAATGAAGAGCTCCGTCGACCACCAGCTGAGAGACCAGCAAGCAGGATTCCGGAAAAACCGATCATGTACAGACCAGATTGCCACTCTCCGCCTGGAGTGGAGCTCCCGCTGTACGTCAACTTTGTGGATTACGAGAAAGCATTTGACAGCGTGGACCGAGAGACTTTGTGGAAACTCCTACGACATTACGGTGTACCCACAAAGCTCGTCTGCCTGATCAAGAGCAGCTACGATGGCATGACATGTCGAGTGATCCACGAAGGGCAGTTCACCAGGGAGCTCCAGGTCAGAACCGGCGTCAGGCAGGGGCGTTTACTGTCTCCGTTCCTCTTCCTAATGGCTATAGACTGGTTCATGAAGAGGACCACAGAGCAGAGAACAAGCGGAATACAGTGGACACTGTGGACACAGCTTGACGACCTCGATTTTGCAGACGACTTGGCATTACTGTCCCACACTCATCAACAAATGCAGGACAAGACCACGAGGCTTGCTGACATCTCGTCCCAAGTGGGCCTCACCATCCACAAACAGAAAACAAAGACAATGAGGCTGAACGCAACCAGGGAAGAACCAGTCTTGCTTGCTGGAGAAGGTGGAGTCCTTCACCTATCTCGGGAGCATCATCGACAAAAAAGGCGGCACTGATGCAGATGTCAGAGCACGAATCGGTAAAGCCAGAGCAGCCTTTCTCCAGGTGAAAAAATGTGGAGTTCCAGAGAGGTGTCACAACACACCAAAGTCCGGATTTTCAACTCAAACGTAAAAGCAGTTCTCCTATATATGGAGCAGAGACTTGGAGATTGACAAAAACCACAGTCAACAGAGTACAGATCTTCATAAACAGTTGCCTTAGAAGAATCTTGAAAATCCACTGGCCAGAGAAGATCAGCAACGTCAGACTCTGGGAGAGAACAGAGCAGATAACAGCAAAGAATGAAATTGGACGAAGAAGATTGGGATGGATTGGTCACAGTCTGAGAAAGCCAGTTTCCAGTATCACTAGGCAGGCATTGTCGTGGAACCCCCAGGGAAAGAGGAAAAGAGGCAGGCCGAGAAACACCTGGCGTCGAGACCTCCAAGCAGACATCAAGAGACTGGGAACCACCTGGAATAAAATCGAAGGATTGATTGTAGATTGTACATTGCTTAACGTCCCGACAGCAACAAGGCTTTCTCAGGACGTGCCTGCACTGCTTGTGAAAAAAAAAAACAACTAAACAGAACATTGAATGTATGTCGCCAGCCGGTCAAACACATTAAATAAACCTAACACATGGGGCCTAAATAAAGCCAAGACCATTTAGCAACACACATCCAATATCAAGAGCTACAGGCAGTGCAGACAGTAGGGAGAGTTTTAAAAAGGCAAATACAGGTGAATGGACAAAGGGTAGACAGAAACATATGCCCCAGAATAGAGAAAAACCCACCCTGTGGGGCTGACCAGGGTGACCCTGGGAACTAAAAAATACCTAACCCCACCCAAGTCCCCCAGGGCAGACCCGGGTGGGGGATAAAATCGAAGGAGAAGCACAGGACAGGAGCCGCTGGAGGTCTCTCGTCGACGGCCTAAACCCTGGCAGGGATGACAGTACTATTTACAACAACAAAATGTTTTGACCTGTTTTGCGTCAGAAGGGACTGCACGCAAAGTGGACCAAAAGGGACCTAGACCCAGAGTATAAATTTAGCACAACTGCGAAAAAGACTTTCACACCCAAGACACAGATTCATCCAGATAGTCTGGGCCGCATAATGAGTGTGGGCACCGTTTCATTTACTCAATTACTGTTTGACAATGCCCTTCAAATGTTGACCGTGTCTGTTTGCAGACCTACGAATACCTACAGTTCTCACTAAACCTGTCCACCCGTCCCTCCCAGCGAGCACCTTCCGGCTGCAAGAGGCATAGAGTATCATGAGCCCCTGCATGCGCAGGAGCTCATAAGGCCCTATGCCTCTTGGTGACAAGGGTGGGTCTCGTTTACTTCCTGAAGATTTTGTCCGGGGGTAACTCTACGAGTGAGACCAGATTTACCAAGTTACAGGGCGAAGCCAAACAAAGTTGGAACATATTGTACTTCACGACACTGTCACTTGTGTATGGAGTAATGCGAGCCTAATAATCCTTACCACACATGCTTTTAGTGTTAACGGTCCACCAACAGAACTTATAATATTACACTTTTTGTGCAACTCAAGATTGCTACTCGTCCAGGCTCTACATATATTAACATCAATTGTTTTTACTTGTTGCCGTTAGACAAAATAATTGAAAAACGGTAGCGTTTACGCTAAAAGAGCGAGCACTCGAGCGAGAGAAATGAAATTAAAATTTATTTCACAAGGAGAAATAGAGAAAGATAGATGAAATGACACTTTATTTTTCAAGGATCAATGATTGATACACGTTGATCTTACTCAATCTTGTCCACACACACACAGAGAGACAGAGATGAGGTTGGAGGAAAAAGGGGCGTGTAAGTAGTTCCAGTTTTAGGCAAAGGTTGGCTGCAAAAGGTAGATGACTAGATGATGAAAGTTAATTACATTTCACACAAACAACTTATTTTTCATTCTATTAACTCATTTAGCCCTGCGCACGTATTTCCCAAATTTTGGAGGCGTCATCTAACGACTATGCACCTGTTGCAGGAGATGGATCGACTATGATAATTTAAGGGCAGTGCTAGATTAGCTTGGCGCCGACAGGCGCCAAGCTAATCTGGCACTACCCTTCAATTATCATGGTCGACCCATCTCTTCCTATAGTGCGTCAGGGCTGAAGGGGCTAACGACACTTTTAGCATGAAATCGTCCTTCACTGTCTTTCAAAACAAGACACAAGCGGTATTGTCTGTCACCTCCAGTGTCAGCCTGCTCGAAGGTGTATGCAAATTAGACATGCCTGCAATTCAGTCATAAACAGCTTCCTCTGTGTGTCGAGAATAATGACAAATAAGTCGGTCGACCCTTACCAAGAGGTATAGATTCTCATGCGCTCCTGCGACTGCAGGGGCTCATGAGGATCTATGTCTCTTGCTGATGGCACAATCTGAAGTATGGGCTATGCTAACGAGGCAGGTGTTTGTCTCGCCTTTGACAAACGCAAACGGCGGATCCATTAAATCCATCTCATCGTTTTGTTTCCCAGACTGGAAATGCCCGGAATGTGCCTCAAGTTCTGAAACTGCTTAGTCAGATTTAGACCGTAAAAATGCCCACGTTTAAGCACGTTCAAATACTTAAATTCCTATATCTTGTGCTTCCCAATCTCTTTTATGCTCTTTGTATATTTTGCGTTTCCCAAACTGTTGTACGCAGGGAGACATACACTGGCTCAGAAGGTCCGTTTAATGTCATTACTATCAATCAATACAAATAAACAAGAAAATATTACTCGTACAAAGTGTGCACGATACAATTTACTGCCGTATTTAGCCGTATTCACACTGCAGGCGTTGTACAGCTACTGGGTGCAAGAACTAGACTTTCTTGGCTAGCTCTGCAAAGCTGCAAGATGTTGTGTATGTTCAACCCGTTCACTGCGGAGAAAATCTGAACACTATCCAACTGCAAGAGGCATGGATCCTCATTAGCCCTCGCAGTTGCGGGGGCTCATGAGGATCTATACCTCTTGCTGAAATCACTTTGTATCCATGCTCCTTTGGCGTCTTGGGATCGTCGTCGTTTAATTTACGATGATTTAAGAAAGCACAATATGCGTCCATTAACAGTGGAAGGTGTTAAATGTTGGCCAAACAATTGTCACATTTCAAAGTGTCAGACCCTCTTATCGAATCGGGAATGTCACTTTTTTTAAAAAGTCATTTGTATTGAGAAAAAAAACGCCCGGGGGCTGCACTTTGAAGGAGGGCCTTTGATGTGTTGGTTTAAATGTTACAGATTAAAGTTGCATGTCACCCTATCGATTCGGGGTTGTCGTTTTTTCAAAGGTCGTGTGTACTGGCAAAAAAAACGCACAGTGTTTGCACATCAATGGAGAAACTCACAACGCCAAAGGTGTAACTACCACTCTGCTGGATATACTAATAATGCCACTGTAACTTTTGAATAAGAGAAATGTATCTGAATGCGTAGTAAATCGAACATCGTTAAACGTCTAAATATCAGTCGTGGGACTGTGCCAACACGTGCCAATCATCACACTGGCTGCCTCACTCAATCCGATACGCTGATCAACGTAGCGAATCGAAGAACTGAGACAACCAGTATGAACAATCACAAGATGCAGCGGCTACGTAAACTACTCGCGATTTTTTTCCGGCACGAGCTCGCATGTTACAAACGTGTCCTTGTCTTAGGAAATACGAACTTGTCACGTACGACTCCTAACAGCTTAGTCACTCTCAGCACAAACTGACCTGGGAAAGCGAACAATCACCTCAAAACTGCTCAAGGGTGCCTGAATTGCTTGGTGACTGTCACAGTATCAGGCGCCAAGCCTACCCAGGACTAGCCATGAGATTTATTGGTCGTTCCCATCAAAGATCAGCACCAGGGGTCAGTGGTATGAGCGAGCTTAGTCCTGCACCAGCCACTAAGCAAGGTGCGCCGCTATAGCAGCGGCGCATCTTGCTTAGTGGTTGGTGCAGGACTAAGCTCGCTTATGCAACTGGCCCCTGATTTTTAAATCCTGCGTCATTCGGCTCTGAACCCAAAAGCGCTAACGACCGACAGTAAGTAAGGTGTGAGCTGTGGCTTAGCAGTCCCACTGTAAACCCATCCATAGTTTCAATCTTATCCCCTTCGCTACCAGCGATCACTAATTTTGCGTCTGTTCGACTGCACACTGATCGACATTGGCGTTAAGAACATAACTTAACTGGGAGCAGAGATATGCGTACAGAAACATAGGACTAACAAGAGACATAAATTCGCATTGGCCCCCGCGCCTGGGAGGGCTCATAAGGGTTTACGTCTCTTGCTGCTGGGCGGCGTTCACCTTGCCCCTCAGTTACGGGGTTAAAATGACAGATCAGGTGACCTGAGGGGTGTGATTTTAGTCCGAAATATGAGTCTCATATTAACATGTGTTCCTCATTCAAAAACAAAGGTCGCTATGCTTTAGCTTACACGATGAACCCTAGTGATGCAATTCCAGAAACTGAAAGTTGTCCACTAAAGACTTCACTACGGTTGAGAAGATAGTTCGACCACGGTAGTTCAAGGGTGGTGCCAGGACAGCTTGGCGCCGAGGCGCCAAGCTATCCTGGCACCACCAATGAACTATCATGGTCGATCCATATCTTCCTGCTGTGTGTCAAGGTTAACGGGTAAAGTCACGCACATGTCTCGCGAAGGAAGCTTGGTTAAGTTAGTACTTTGTCAACTGACGAGCATTTCCTGTTAGACGTGCACACCAGACACAGTGTGGCTTTCTGCATGTACGAAGTGTGCATGCAGACACAAAGTTACATTCAATTTAACTGCCTTAGTGGGGTGCAGGTCAACCTTGCGGATCCTGATTCCTGAGAACTGCAGTGTTCCATACCAACACAAGCAAAACCTCTCTCTCTCTCACAGTTGATAGTTAATGTTCAGTAGTTTACTCATTGAAGTTTTAACTTTATTCTTTCAGTTTATGGTTAAAATCTTAGAGTTAATATTCTTTCATAATGTATGATCACTTTTAAATTTATCTAAATCTAATGTAGGCGCACGTGCTCGCGCGTGTGTGTGTGTGTGTGTGTGTGTGTGTGGGGGGGGGGGGGGGTGCGTGCGTGCGCGTGATTGTAACGCACCCCTCGAGTAACAGACATGTGTTACCATTGTGCTGCCTTACATCTGACTGAATCTGTGTCTGTGTGTCTTTAATTTTATTATTATTATAAATTTAATTGTATATTTTTCTTGTTACCTTTTCTAATGTTATTTTTAAATGTTATTAAGGACAGACGTGAAAAAAGGCCTGCGTGCCTACTGTCTTCATCCTTACAAAATAAAGTTTTAGTTCAGTTCAGTTCAGTTCAGTTCTCTCTCTCTCTCTCTCTCTCTCTCTCTCTCTCTCTCTCTCTCTCTCTCTCTCTCTCTCTCTCTCTCTCTCTCTCTCTCAGAGGCTGGGCACAGGCTACCACAAACACCTATTGCCGGGGTGGGGAGTGTGGTGGTATAGTGCTACAACTGTTAAAAGAGGTGAGTTTTGAGGGCGGACTAGAAGGAGGAGAGAGAGAGAGTGTGTTTCTGACGGAGAGAGAGTGGGAGAGTGTTCCAGGTGGATGGACCGTATACTGAGAAGGAGCGGGGGCCAAAAGTGCTGAGTTTGGTGCGGGGGATGTGGAGGCGGAGAGGGTCGGAGGCGGAGCGGAGGGAGCGGGGAGGAGTGTAGGGGTGAAGTAAGTTTGAGAGATAGGCAGGAGCGCAGTTGTTCAGGGATTTGTAGCAGAGAGACAGAATCTTGCATTGGATGCGTTTGGGGATGGGAAGCCAGTGAAGGAGTTTGAGCAGGGGAGTGGTGTGATCGGATTTTTTCTTTCTGAGGACGAGGCGGGCAGCATTGTTCTGGACGCGCTGGAGAGTGAAAGTGGTGGAGTGAGGGAGGCCGGAAAGGAGAGAGGTAATGGCAGGTCAGTCAGAACAACCTCATTGCGTGCACATTGAAACATGTGCCACGAAGCCGATGTGGCAGGTGGCAAATTTTTACTTACCACACATTGCCGGAAGCAAAATCTGTCAGCGTGAGCTGATCCCCTAAACTAGATTAGCAACGGCAAGTACGAAAAAATGGTTTACCCAACAAAACCTTTCACCATTGTAAAATAAAATAAAAATTATTATCACTGTCATTGTCTATCAATTCGCGTTTAACCCGTTGAGTGACGAGAAAATCTGAATACCACCAAACTGCTAGAGGTATAGGTACTCATGAGCCCCCTCATTTGCGGAAGCTCGTGAGGATCTATGCCTCTTGCTGACACCACTTTCAAGCCATGTTTCTAGGACAGCTAGGCTTTTTGGTTGTGGAATAACGGAATATATCAAAAACATAGCCTGCGTCAGCTGTCGCTGAACGCGTTAATCGACATCTTGAAGAAACTGTAAACCATCTCTATCTCTCTCTCTCTCTGAACATTTCTCTCTTTGAACATCTCAGACTTTTCACGTTTCACGAAATAACCAGGGCGTTTTGATGCATCACGAACATCTTATTTTGGCCTTTATGTACAAGCCCTTCTTTTGCGATCACGAAAATGAAAAAAGTGCGCTCACGAATCACGATAACCCCAACAAAAAACAAAAACAAAAAAAACAATCACGCATCATAATTAGAAGGCATAACCCCACCCGCCACCACCCTTCTCTCTCTCTCTCTCTCTCTCTCTTTACACGCCCGTACACACACACATATACTATACTGTAAGTGCATGTCCGAAGTTGCATTTGTGCCTGCGAGTAAGTGTCCGTGCAATTCTTCACAAATCCCACTACTGTTTTTGTGGGTTTGATTTTGTTTTGTTTTTGTACACATTTTTACAGTTTTGTACACATTTGTTGTTAATTCATGCACTTCACTCCAATAATGCAGACAGGACATGCTTTTTTGCTGGATTCGCCCCCCACCCCAAGCACCCATTCATTATCTTGAAAAATACGGACATGTATACCGGAGATGTATACCGGACATGCACCTGCAAACAAGATGGACAGACAAGTACCGGCCGCTGTGCCCAAGTACGGCTTATACTAGCTTTTACTGTTTCGACCATAAACCTCGCATGACTGTGACATCCTCAAGCTGATGAATAACTGAAGCTTCCGTCGGTACAAGGGTCGACCCCTTCAATGCCAATGACCGATGGTTGTGATTTTTAAACCATTGCTAATTCAACGTCAATAGTGTCATAGATCCCCAACCTTCCAAAAAAAATATTTAAAAAACATGGATACAAAGTGGTTTTAACAAGAGGGATAGATCTTCATGAGCCCCCGAGACTGCGGGGGCTCATGAGGATCTATACATCTTGCAGATGGGTGATATGCAGTTCTTCTCGGTACAAGGGTTATAAATATGTCGGTCCCGCTGATGCGCTGGGAAGGAACTGTCTGAATACAGGATTTACACAACAAATAATTTTCACTGGATGGGATGTTGCGGACTTAAACAGGAAGTACAAATGAAAAGCGTCCTTAACAAAAGATGCTGTTTTCATTTCCAGCGTTAGTTCAGTGGATGCACTCGACCGTGATGGCTTCTGAGCAGTTCCTGATAAGTTTTGGCTTTCATGAATTTGCATCCATAGCATTTAAACCACAAAAAGGTGAGCAAATGTGCATCAATCAATTTTTCAAGAAAACTCTCGCGTTATGAGATGTTTTCCCTATCCCGTACACTCCGGTCAAATTCTCATTAATCAATTTATCAAAAAAAAAATCTCTCGTGTTCAGAGATAGATGTTTTACGATACGCCGGTAAAATTCTAATGGCAATGCCGAACTAGTTGACCAGCGGTAGCGAATAGAGGAAGACAACCAATGTGGGTCAGTGTAGTCGATCATGACCACTTGACCGTAGTCTGAACTGAAACAAAAGAACTCACACTAGACTACAACCGACCAGCGGAAGAATAGTTTACGCTGACAACCAGAACAATGTCAAATATCCCAACAATCGTGTAGTCTAGTCAGAAACGCCTTTCTGTGGGTCATCAGTTAGAAACAGACATAGAATGTCATACGACGCTGCATCTACAAAGTGGCACAGATTCTCATGAACTCCCGCAGCTTCGGGGGTTCATTAGAATTTGTGCCACTTTGTCTGCACGGGCCAATGGCATTTATTAACCGTTCGGGGCCTACAAGACTACAATTGATAGGGGTTTTGCTGTAACCTGTCAGGAAATGTCCTAGGGGTAGTTGCATCAGGTAAGGGGGCGTGGAGGTGGGGAGGGGGAGGGGGGCGGGGGAGCCCGGCCGTGGCAGACCGACCGACCCCTGAACTCGTGCGAGAGGCATAGATCCTCATGCGCCCTTCGGATTGCAAGATCTGTGCTCCTTGCTCGCTAGGATGAAATTAATTTACGTTGGTGTTTTTTCCCCGACAAACAAGGCTTCACATCTACGTTTTATTTCACACAATGGAACTTTGACACGGGAAGTGACCGAGAGGCCCTTGCTCTCCATTTCAATTGTATTTTATTGTTATTGCCGTCATCCCTACCCAAGACGCAAAAAAAAAAAAAAAAATCGGGCCGATGCAGCTCGCACACAGCCGTGCGCTGGCCGACTACGGCCCGATGACCTTTTTCTCGACAGAAATAATTGGACAGTTTGTGGGCGAGCCTTAGGGGGACTTTAAACGTATGGATGTCGGTAGCGGTTTTTGTCGCGATGATTCCTGCAGGAATCATCTCGACAAAAACCGTTACCGACAGCCAAAAGGTTAACGTCTTTTGACACGTGAAGGTGACCTTATTCAAAGACGAGCCGAGAGCCAGAGCGTGGAATGAACTCAAAACTGACCAATCACGAAAGAGGACCGACCACTTCTCAACCAATATTTTCTTCTGGTTTGGGGCGCAGCACATTTTGTCGTGTATAATTTAGTGATTACAAAAACCACAGCTTCCCAAAATAGAACACATTTCACGTCCAAGGACTTCAGTCCTTCGTTCAACAGTGTCTTTAATTTGTGTAATAAACCGCATTTTCGAAAACAGGACTATACTAACTGATAAATCGTTTCTTAATCCATTCAGCCCTGACACACTACAGCAGGCGATGGGTCGACCATGACAATTCAAGGGCAGTGCCGGAATAGCTTGGCACATGTCGGCGCCAAGCTAATCTGGCACCGCCCTTAAATTATCATGGTCGATCCATCTTCTGCAACTGGTGTATAGTCATTAGATGACTACTTCAAACTTTGGGAAATACGGCCGTCGGGCTGAATCAGTTAATACAAAATTAGAATTTTAAAATCAGCCCCGGGGTAAGACCAGATGCAACCGCTTCAAACCGCGTCACGTGACCCACCCAACATTTAGACTTGAGCTCTCCACCACCACCCCCTCCCCCCCCCCCCCCCCCCCCAATCATCAATCTCACTAGAGTCAGCCCCGTCTGAGTTAGCAGCGAAAGGCATAGCATAAGCTGGATCATAAGAAGACCACGAAGTTCTCACACTGGTCACCTCCCTCAATCCGCTACGCATCACGCGTAGCGGATCGGATGTGTAGCGGATCGAGGGAGATAACCAGTGTGCGCAAGGCAGTTTGAATGCCTATGGCAACGCTCTTTGCTTTATACTGTATCAATGGGCATCTCGTTCCGAAACAGCCTCGGGCATCGACATCGAAAATAGGCATGGTCAAAATCTGTGCCCAGTCCTTTCCGTGATTTGTTTACATGACTGATGAGCTAGATGCACAGAATAATATTGAAACACACGGTCCTTAAACACAGGGAACTCTCAGATCAAAATTTCCAATTGGGGAGATGTCCTCTGAACGCTAACTTTCAATTCAGGTGACCTCAGGAGACAAACTGACAATGACTGTGAATGGTGGTGCCAGAACAGCTGGGCGCCTGGAGGCGCCCAGCTGTTCTGGCACCACCACTGAACAGTCATTGTCAGTCTGTATCCAGTTGTTGTATGTCAGAACTGAAAAGGCACCTGTCTTTTGCCGCATACTGTATGCTGATGGCAGCATTTAGCATAAAACTGTTTACGGCAGTCCTCGCCCACAACAAGACCACCGTGGGGAACGATTTCACCCATAAATCCGCGACACTTCCCCAATGAATATTAATAAGTACGTGTGAAAGGTGCAGCATGGTAATATTCTATTCCTTTTTATTGCCCTAGTTATTTTATTACACAAATCGTGACGTCTAGGAGTGGGACAGCAGTCAAAGTTACGGCAAAAGATTTCCTGAAAACTAGACATCATTTTTTTTTTCTGTTGGACACCATTAAACTGTTTAACCCCTTCAGTGTCGGAAAAAAATGCGAACACCATCCAAATACTAGAGGCAAAGAACCTCATGGGCCCCCGCAGATGCGGGGGCTCATGAGGTTCTTTGCCTCTTGCTGACCCTATTTATATCAGTGTTCCCCGGATTGATGAGATTATTCGGTTCGCGGTGTGAATTCGCCCTGCTTTCAGAGACATCATTGTGCATCCACTGGCAGTAAAGGGTTTAACCCTTTTGCGCATGCGGACACCGGTACCGTAAATTGTCAAACAAACGACAACAAAAAAGCAAAGAGTTGGAGAATAAATAAATAAACCAGCACATTAAATAGGCGCTTTATCCCAATTGAAAATGGGCTCAAAGCGCCGCCGCGACCTGAACCCAACAAGCACACTCACGTGAATCACGCGCATTCACTCACACACTGTACACAAACACAGAACGTTCCCGTGGTGCTAAAGGCAAGCTCAAGCGAGCTACTGAAGTTTTGGAAATTCAAATCGTTTATATTTGAAATTTGTTTAAGTGGGCTGAAATTGATACCAAAGTCGTGGGGGAGGAAGAGCCGGAGAAAGAACCCCCGACGGTCCGCCCAAATTAACGGTGACACTTTGACTTACTATAGGAAAAAAGTCCGGGTATGGAACCTCGCACCTCTAGCATTGGTGACACTCGACAGGCGCTTTTACCGCTGCGCCACGGACCGCCCCAGAAGGACGACATTATCTCGTCCACTTCAGACATCAAGCGACAGACGGTCGCGGCAATGCAGCCGTATGCTAAACCCTAAATATAACACCCTCTGTGTGAGGAACAACAAACGCCGATTTCAGTCAACAAGAGTCATAGATTTACATGAGCCCCTGCAGCCACAAGGGTTCCATGAAAATCTATGCCTCTGAAGACGGAAGAGGGCATGGACGGGCAGTTGTATAAGCAGATGACGCTCACTCGGCAGTCAAGGTCACCGTAAAAAAAAAGAATGGTTTACATTTCTTACTGACATCATTCGGCTGTCTTTTGACGAATAACCTTCCATATGAAGGACAGATGCTGTGAGAGCACATTCCTTATCACGTCAAAGCACTACAAGAACAACACAAACTATCACACTGTAAACTTCGGATTTAACAATTGAAGAAGTTTACTGAGGGACCTCTAAAGAAAAGTGTTGTTTTATATCTGACTTTTGTTATATCCGACGCTGTTAAAAGCTAAGTCGACTGTATTATTTTTATGATAACAACAACAAAAAATCTGACTGAACTTGAAGATATGGAAGTGTTGTTTAACTCATTCTACCCCAACACCGAAATCCCCAAATTTTGCCGTTGCCCTCTGAAGACTGCACTCTAGTGCAGGACACGGATCGACCATGATAGTTCAAGGGTGATGCCAGAATGGCTTGGCGCCCATAGGCGCCAAGCTATTCTGGCATCACCCTTGAACTATCATGGTCGATCCTTATCTTGCTGTGGTGGGTCTGGGGTAGAATGAGTTAAATACAAATTGAGAACACTTGCTGCAAGTGCAATCAATCTGTGAAATGACCGTATGAAGCGCGTCTTTTAAAAGCGAACGTCTCGCTAAAATGCTGATTAAATATTCACTTTTTAAAAAATGATCGCTTTACGTTTTACATCAGCTGTCCATACGTATAACACAATGCCTAACCACGCGCTCCTGGCACCGAGACATACCCATCGACCTACACCCTCGGTACCAGCTAACTCAAAGTGCCTAACCTATGTACATGTATTTAAAAAACATCACTACCTCTGCAAGAGGAATGGATCCTCTTGAGTCCCCCGCAGTCGCGGGAACTGAAGAGGATACATGCATCTTGCTGGTCCGTCTTCAACAAATTCAGTGACTTCAGTCTGAGGTAGGGCACTAGTCATGGGGCACTGTATGCTGTCACGATGACATTTCTCTCAAGCTATGAAACATTACAGAGCATCCATTATGAAAAAAAATTACAATATATTGCCAGGCGTGTCCGCATTCGCTGCGGTTAAAATGTCAGAGCTGGGAACTGGGGCTACAGCAACGTGACTGAATTTTTAATTTCAAAATCTTCTTACTTCAAGTACGATGACCTCTGAAACTGCCATAGGTGCATGTGCAGTCTTTTCAATCAGTAAATTTACTGATATCTTTCTTACAGGAGCTGACTTACACCATCGAAATACACGCTCTGTGAGGACACTTCAACAGCTTAACCCTTCAACTGCTGAGAAAAATCGAACACCACACACTTGCAAGAGACATATGTCCTCACGAGTCCCCATAGTTGCAAAGGCTCATGATAATATATGCGTCTTGCTGAAACCACTTTGTATCTATGTTCTTTTGACGGCTGGGGATCTTTGACATTAAACCGACAATCATGTCAACGACGTAACCTGCGTCCACGGGAAGTGAACAGGTTAAAGTTAGATGTGCGAAGTCTTTATTCACTGACCATGAGCATAATGTTTACCACGTCATCATAATCTTTACCATGTCATCCTAAAGTGCGGAAAATGCTGCAGCAAGCAGGGAAAAAACACCATCACTTGTTAAAGAGCCGCAATCATTACTTTTTCGGCGACGGAGACATCGTAAAGTTTTATTTCCAGCTACTGAGCAAAAAATTCCTTTTTAGTTCAAGTACGGTCTATCCCTGCGAACACACAGCTTTATTCGTAGGCACCATACAGACGTCCCTGAATGCCATGCTGCAGCGGTGAAATCAGTTACCGAACTAGAAGTAGGCTAACTAGCGGAATTCCCTTCCCACTTAATTGGTGTAGACACAAAACACAGCAGCAAACATACAAGTCTGCAAGAGACATAGATCCTCATGAGCCCCCGCAGCCCGCGGGGGCTCATGAGGATTTATGTCTCTCGCTGATACGCACTAGATACACAAAGCAAAGGTGGCAGGGGCGGATCGGGGGGGGGGGGTTTACAGGGGTTCTGGACCCCCCCCCCCCTCCCCCACATTCTTTAAATTGCTATAACAAAGTCCATTTTTTGGATGTGTAGAAACACAACACACACCCCCCCCCCCCCCCACTCGCCCGCTTTTTCGATCCCTGTGAAAGCAAGGTCTAGCGTCGGGTCGGGGAGGCCCTTTTGTGTCAGGTTGAAGATCCCAAACAAAAAGTTGGAAACTCCCCTCGAGGTAACTGACCCGCCCCTGGGTGGTCAAGGTGCAGATTAATCCACGATGGCAGATTAGCTTTATTCTGTCCGCACTGCGTTGTGTGGAATAGAAGTGCAAAGTGCACCTGATGTGACCAAGTATTGGTGCCAAGTTAGACGACTGGACAAGTCATCACAAAAAGAGCAGGGTTGACACAGTTACGACTCATCATCAGCAGTTTCGTTAACTGGTCACCTTCATAGACTTAAAGTATTACGCTTCGTCATAACTAGAAATCGCCAGACCAGATTTTATCATCCTCTTCCTACTGGCCATAGACTGGGTCATGAAGATGACCACAGAGCACAGACGAAGTGGAATACAGTGGACACTGTGGACACAGCTTGACGACCTCGATTTTGCAGACGACTTGGCATTACTGTCCCACACTCGTCAACAAATGCAGGACAAGACCACGAGGCTTGCTGACATCTCGTCCCAAGTGGGCCTCACCATTCACAAACAGAAAACAAAGACAATGAGGCTGAACACAACCAGGGAAGAACCAATCTTGCTTGCTGGCACCCCGTTGGAGGAGGTGGAGTCCTTCACCTATCTCGGGAGCATCATAGACAAAAAAGGCGGCACTGATGCAGATGTCAGAGCACGAATCGGTAAAGCCAGAACAGCCTTTCTCCAGTTAAAAAAAGTGTGGAGTTCCAGAGAGCTGTCACAACACACCAAAGTCCGGATTTTCAACTCCAATGTAAAAGCAGTTCTCCTATATGGAGCAGAGACATGGAGATTGACAAAAACCACAGTCAACAGAGTACAGACCTTCATGAACAGTTGCCTTAGAAGAATTTTGAAAATCCACTGGCCAGAGAAGATCAGCAACGTCAGACTCTGGGAGAGAACAGAGCAGATAACAGCAGAGAATGAAATTGGGCGAAGAAGATGGGGATGGATCGGTCACAGCCTGAGAAAGCCAGCTTCCAGTATCACTAGGCAGGCATTGTCATGGAACCCCCAGGGAAAGAGGAAAAGAGGTAGGCCGAGAAACTCCTGGCGTCGAGACCTCCAAGCAGACATCAAGAGACTGGGAACCACCTGGAGTAGAATCGAAGGAGAAGCACAGGACAGGAGTTGCTGGAGGTCTCTCGTCGACGGCCTATACCCGGGTAGGGGTGACAGGCGTAAGTAAGTAAGTAAGTAAGATTTTATCATGCTTTACAATTAATTAGCAAGCAGGCAAGCTCTGAAAACCATAGTACGAATAAGACCAACTCTGGTCAGAATGCCAGTACAGATGACTGGATTAGACCCTACACTGGTTGTCTCCCTCGATTCACTACCGCTGACGCGGTAGCGACGGAGACAACCAGTGTGGAGTAGACCCAGGCACAGCACAGGAACTGACCCACCAGATGACGATCAGTGGTTCGTTCCCTCCTCAGCTTACCGAAGTTCCTTAAGTACGGCTCTACACAACCGATTCACTATACCGGTCCTGACATTCCGGTGCTGACCAAGAAAAAGTTAACCTGCTTGCATTGTTCCACGTGAACCGGTTTGTCTCTTGCCTGTTGCTCTACCTGCTTTAAACTATAAGAGACTGAATGGGACGGGACGTCTTGTTTTGCCAACATATTAGGACAACCAGGCTGTTGTAAGCGATTGACCTCAAAGCTCTAATGAACCGGAATGCAAGTGGCACATATTTTGAACTAGTTGGTCTACATGATTGTAGGCCGAGTGTGTGGGCTAGGTCCGTTTTTAGTTTTTACTGCGGAATGTAGCCAGACGCAGACCAGTTACCTCCCTCGGTCCGCTACGAGTAGCTGGCCGGGGGAGGTAACTTGTGTGCGTCAAATGGCTCCTGAGGGACGCGGGACGTACGTTGATCTGCACGTGACTCAGGCTCCATAAACACTGCAATGTTACCGGGGGCACGTGAGGATCTATGCCTCTTGCATATTTAGATCGCTCTCGCTGCGGGCGTAAATGGTCTGCTTCGGTTCTGAAATCGCTGCCAATTCTCGTTCGTTTGCTTTTAACTCGCAGTCACAGGAAACGAATCAAAGCAGGAGAGGAAAACAGTTTTGAAACAACGTTGAAAAATATAACCTAACAAATTTGGATAAAATTTTGCATAAACACAAAACTAAAAACAAGGAAGAGAGGCATTATTATTATTATTATTGACGAGAATTACATGATTTTACATATTTTTGTGTCAACTGAGAGACTTTGTTATACTTGGGAAAAACTAGTTACCATAAAATATGAATATCAGCAAATCGAACCCACGATCTCAATCGCGAGTACATGCGCGCGTGTGCAAACGCTTGTATGTAAATGACAGCAACAGAGAAGTATAAGTGCTGCATGCTAGTGTATTCAGACAACCCACTGCTCCCTGGCATGGCAATAACGACACGGAAAACCGCACTGCTGGAAACATAATTGTGCCCTTTAGTTTATGCTTCACGCCGCAGAACGGGACTAAATGTCATAGTTGTTCATAAAGCAGCGAAAAACCCTACTTGATCAGCTGAAATAGGCAGGAAAACGGGACCGCAAGCGATACGTTGATTGATTGATTGATTGTACATTGCTTAACGTCCCGACAGCAACAAGGCTTTCTCAGGACGTGCCTGCACTGCTTGTGAAAAAAAAAATAAACAGAACATTGAATGTATGTCGCCAGCCGGTCAAATACATTAAATAAACCTAACACATGGGGCCTAAATAAAGCTAAGACCATTTAGCAACACACATCCAATATCAAGAGCTACAGGCAGTGCAGACAGTAGGGAGAGTTTTAAAAAGGCAAATACAGGTGAATGGACCAAGGGTAGACAGAAACACATGCCCCAGAATAGAGAGAAAAACCCACCCTGTGGGGCTGACCAGGGTGACCCTGGGAACTAAAAAGTACCTAACCCCACCCAAGTCCCCCAGGGCAGACCCGGGTGGGGGGCGCAAGCGATACGTGGACTGATGGGAAGACAAAAGTCAAGAGGGGAATGGCCACGTTAGTTTCTTTCATGTCATCACCGCTTCCCCGTACCGTGTAAGCGATGTTCCACGGACAACCCCACTCATGGCTTACACCACAATACACTTCTATTCAAATGAAATACTAAGCAAGATAGACCCACTAGGGGAGTACGCCACAAGTATGCTTCTATTCAAATGAGACGCGAAGCATCTCATTTGAATAGAAGCGTACTTGTGGCGTACTCCCCGAGTGGGTCTATCTGGGGAGTACTCGTGCAAACGGGACGGGATTGCTTATCTATCAGCTTTAAACCCAACTAACTTGTAATACGCTGAAAATCAAGAAAATATCGCTTGTCACAAAAAAAAATCAAGAAAATCTCGCTTGTCACAAAAAAGGTCATACTGGCTTTGGCCGAATCCTCGCTCGTGTCGTTGCTAAAAACATTTGCGTACAAGAGACGACATGCCATTCTGACACAACGCCCTGAGCTGTCGTGGTCGACCCATATCTTTTGTGTCTGAGCTGAAAGGTCATATCATGTCATGTATCGACGAAGCCTTGGGCCGCGTGCGCTCCATAAATGCATCTCTGGAATTTGCAGTGTGAGCGAATGTGTTGACAGATGAACAACGACAAGCATAGTCTGCAATGAACGAATCCTCTCACTCACCGCCATAAGAAAACAGACCATAACATAAATAACAAGTGTCTGCATTCAGCATGACTGCTCACAAAAGGAGTCTAAATATTGATCGGTATGATTCGCATTCTTACTCTGTGAGCCACCGCAGACAGCATAATGGCGAATACACACCGTGGACCGTCTCCAAACCCCGGCGCAGGAAAACTTCTTGAGATTAAACATTATCAACAGGGTCACCAAACTCGCAAGCTCGCCTAGGCGGGGACTCCACTTGTGAGTAGCGAAAGTAGGACCAACGCGGATTACAAAACTATGGGAACCCGAAGCGTGTGGACCTTCTCAGGTGACCCACTGTAGCATGCGTACAAACAGTGGTGTTCCGAGTAAATCATGGCATAGCTTAAACAAAAAGCAAAAACTAGACTACCCCTATCACTTCATGACTTGTAAAATCACACGGATCTTTCTTCAAATCTACTTTATGTGGGTCATATCTATATACTTATTTACCAATCTGGCACATTACAAATAACTACATGTAGTGATGTACCAATATCCAGCAGGCAGCATCTCTTCACAAGCCTCCCGGGCTCATGAGGATCTATGCCTTTTTGGCGACGTTTGGAGTGTCATCTATGCTTACGACAGAAGCTGGTTATCCGCCGTGATTTCGCTCTCGTTTGTTGCTGGGAGTCTTGCGTTGCTAACGAAACCTCACTCAGTATTATTTCAGAGGCTACGGCAGCAACAGCGGCTCACGGGAATCTATGCCTCTTCCTGACAGAAGTCTGTTTCTCAGCTGAGAAATTATTCAACTCTTCGGGTGACCTCCACTAGATACAATGCCGCACAATGCCCCGCTGTCGCTTTAATTGAGGGCACTGCATGTGAAGCACAAAGAAGGCCTCCAGAATCGATATTTCTGAATTCTGTCATTGTCAAGGCCACAACAGTCAGCTTCTTATATTAAGTTCTGCTTTTCCTGTTCTAAGGAGTGGGGGATTGTCATTTGTGAGTTAGTGATTTAAAGTCCGCGAACCTGCCCCAGTTTCGCTTTACAATATGTCCTAAGAATATTAAGGGCTCATTAAGCGAACAGGAAAATGGTACTGCAGTTAATTCGGCAATGGTAACGAGCGTTTGAGGAATTTTGACAGTGTCGGACACTACGCACTACAGCATAATCATAAGTCGTCACAGAAAAAAAAAAAAGTGTTTTTGATGCGTGGTTTGCTCATTATTGTCTGATTCCATCACATCCTACAAAAGAACAGCGAGAGGCATTGATTCTCATACGCCCTTGCGGCTGCAGGGGCTTATGAGGATCTATGTCTCTTGCAGATCCAAAGAGTTGTTTTAGATAAGTCCGATTTCTTCTCCAATGTTACGGTTGTAGTCGCTGTGCTTTACGTCTTTTCTGTATTATTTCACACCTATCTCAGTACGCAAAAGGTCCAAGGGCGACTACGGCCAAAGCCGGCCCGAGGACCTTTTGCTCTCTCCATTCCGGCTTTCAGTCATTAGCGTGGTTTTGAACCACTGGTCACAATCGGGGTTTGTAGCGGTTACGGGGGTAACGTGCCAATCATCCCACGCGATCGCGCGGAACAATTTCAGTCTCCCAATTCATGACCGAGTTTGTAGTACTTTGTATGTTACGGCGGATGTTTTGAGTATGTTTGTCCGCGCTCTTAAGCTGTAAACTCGATACCACAAGTTTCAACTGTGCTGTTTTCCTTTGCATATTTGTCATTTGCATGAGAGTTAACCTAAAATCTGATGACACCCACCACGACGTTGCCACAAACTATATTATGAAGTACACTACTGCATGAGTAATGTGGTAATGTGGTTGTACTAGCAACAATAGTCGTCGCATCTGTCAGCGTATTTTGGTTTATGGTTGTTAGATTTCTTACATCAAATGTTTCGTTGCCATCGGCCTCCGTACCCACTACACGATTCAAAGTTAGCACTGTAAGTCCACTAACTTCCAAGGTTTAACCCGTTTGGTGCCGAGAAATTTGAACTGCAAGTGGTATAGACCCTCATGTGGATCTATGCCTCTAGCTGACACCATTTTGAAGTCATGTTTCTGGTACAGCTAGGGATTTTGGTTGCGAAATTAACAAAGATTTCAGAAACAAAAGTGGGTATTTGGACGGCGCCGTCCAAGCAGCCCGTAGGCTATTTTTGGACGGCACTTGTAAAGGGAAACTACTCCGCGAGTAATGTGACATCACACGTGATTATGCCGCACAGCAGGCGGTGTTGACTCGCGAGCGTAGGGACGTGATTTACACTCTATGCTCGTTTTAGGCGAAAAAAATAATACAGCGAGTGTTAGCTGAAGCAAGAAATACACTACCTGCACGTTTCTTATACAAACAAAAGCCGGCACAACTAGTCATTGCGTCACTGTTTACTAAAGCGCAATTTTGCTTAGGTATGTGCGTGTGTGCATGTACGTGAGAGGCAGCAGGCACGAGTGAATGCAAATGTATGCAGTGATGTGTATGTATGTCAATGTAAGTTTTGTGCTACGTGTTTAAGGCATGTGTATTTGCGTCATTATGTGTGTGTGTGTGGTTTTTTTTTTTTTTTTTTTTTTTTTTTTAACATTCTAAATTCTCTATTTACAGGATGACGTCTTTTCTTTCTACCGTGTTCTTTTCTGTTCTACGTTTGTTTCCATGTCACCTGAAGACTGAAGGATCTGATCCGAAACGTCATTCCTTGTTTCTCAGTATTTTAAGGGGTTTTCTACCACTATCTTTTGTTTTTCTTTCACATGAAACCCTAGCGGCAACAGTTTTACTACATTCAGATATTTGCGTTCGCATAATAATACCGGTTATTACTGGCGCTTTACCCAACACGCATGCTCACGTGACACACGCATTCACTCTGAAGACAAACACGGGACATTTACTTGGTATGGAGGGTCAGCTCAGCTACTGAGGTTTCAGAAATGTTGACAGCTTGTATTTGAACCTCGCACCTCCAGTTTTAGCATTGGTGGCAGGTGCCCGTTAACCACGCCATGGACCGCCATGTGGCATAAACTATAAAGCACTGGCTTGTACATAAAACACACAAGTCAGAGTTAAGTTTCAGCAACTGTACAGATGCTGAAACGTCGCTCCACATGTATCAGCAACTGAATTACCTGTGGACACTCCATACCCCAGACTGAACGATGGTATCAATTACCTGTGTTCAATCTGTCCGTCTCTAGTCTGTAACGCCAGTCAGTCAACTGATCAAAACCAAAACTGTGCTAATCGGTTCATATCATCCCTCCCTCACACATCAGTACCAGAGCAGAAAAAGACAGCGGGACTCTGGAACCCGGCATCAGTTACCTATGTTCAATCTGTCCGTCTCTTGAGTCCGCTGTAACGCCAACTGGTCAACTGATTAAAACCACAAAAAAAAAAAAAAAAAAAAACGATCCGTTTAAATCCTCACTCACACACGCACGTTCGGCATCCTGTCTCGGAAGACAATGGAGTATGCGCTTGCTGGGTCAGTCACTGGAGTGACCTCTCCAGTGCGCAAGCCTGGGCGAAGTATGGAGATCCTGGGATGCCCAGTCGTCAAGATCCCCCTCTCGGCCTCGCTGATGTATCCAAAGGAATGCAAAGCAGTACGTTTGGCATCAGTTTGGCTGCAGGAGCTGCCAGAACAGTGCGTGAATACAGGCAGCTGTCTGCCTTCGGGGCTCCACTCCTGATTTGAAGGGTTTACTCCCCCACATTTGGCCGTTGGATCCAACCTGATCTCCTCCGTCCTCTAGCCGTTGGCTGTCAGAAACAGCTCATCCGCCTAGTGGTGCAATGTGAACACCACCCCCTCACGTGGTTTAGCCCACCAGCTGAGGTGGTTTGCCAGGGTGTGGCGCTTGGAGCCAGCACGTGAGAGATTAAGGAGATGGATGAGGACCAGTGATGCCCGTCCGTCCTATGTAGGACGCAGCTGCCGAACAGCAAAGGTACTACCTCTATCCAGAGCTATTCCGCCGGACCGTGAGCAAAATTGGGCTTTAAATCGAGTGACGCAATGAGTTGTGCCGGCTTTTGTTTGTATAGAAAGAAATGTGCAGGCAGTGCATTTCCTGCTTCAGCTAACACTCACTGTATTATTTTTTTCGCCTAAAACGAGCTTAGAGTGTAAATCATGTCCCTACGCTCGCGAGTCAACACCGCCTGCCGTGCATAATCACGTGTGATGTCACATTACTCGCGGAATAGTTTCCCTTTACAAGTGCCGTCCAAATAGCCACTTCCTTCAGAAACACAGTCTGCGGCGTCTGAACGGGTTAAACTTGAGGACTAAGAGTCAAGAACACCTTAGCAGCTGACATTTCCTCATCGAGAGGAAGCAGTCGACGTGTAAAAAAGGCGTAGCTCCTCATGTGGTCCCATGCATCACGGGACCCAGCTTACCGATTTAGATCGCGCGCGCTGCGTGTGAAGTGGTTGTTTAGCGTTTAATGAGATCTCCGCAGCAGTCATGGAAAGCAAACATCTGGACATGAATAACATTACGATGTGTCGCCCTAAACTGACCAGAACTGGTTTTGATGTACTTTGCAACAGTCCACACAATGTCCATGGGTGTAAACTGCCACTGTGTCGCACGCGCAGCTTTGTCCTCTGATCGTTGGTCAAACGGAGTGAGTGTGGGGGTGGCGGTGTTGATTTTGTAAGTCTTTTTTTCCCTTCAAAATCCAGACCCAAAAGGTTACTGCCAAGTAGGCATTGACAATCCAACCACAAAAAAAAGAAACACGCTTAGAAAGACAATTACAATTTAGGTGTGTCACTCTTCTTTTCTTGTTTACAGGATTTTTTTTTTTTTGGGGGGGGTCCTTTATTCATGTGAAGGTGACGGTGACTGTGTAATGAAATCAGGGCATCATTTATTTCGATGGGGAAAAAAAATCGGTCCATGTTTTCAACCGTATCACTATAGCCTAATTTGGATTTTTTAAAAATCTATTTCATCCTATTTCATATCATCTAACCATAAACTTGGTTGCCGACAAAGCATTTTACGAAATTACACACTTTTGGGATGGACTTCTTGCATTTAAAGCATGATTTATTTACAATAATCTGTCAATTGAGAATCCGGTAGCATTGTAATGATCACTTCGTCTCTTTCCATTGCCTCATATCCACAGTCCAGTGGCAGAGATGAACGCAAAGACAACTGACAGGACTGACTCTACAAGTACAAGCTATTCTGGCAACACCCTTAAACGAAAATGGTTGATATCTCCAACGCTGTAATGTAGTCTTCATAGGACAATAAGAATATTGTAAAAATCAGCCACAGGATATAAAGGGTTAATAAAGCTAACACTAAACGTTGTGGCCACAGTAACTGAATGCCTGAAACTGTCACTTCCTAGACCAGCCCTTCCAAGAACCGCTCGATGTCAGCACAACACAGTTTTATTCAAAGAACCACTTCATCATTCTACACGTAACACATTTAATTTCATACAGTTATACTTTAGGAAAGTCAGCTTTTAGTCTCAACGCAATGGCACCATTTTCGTTGTTTTGTAAATTTACGGTTTGTACATTTCCACCCAGTATTCTTGTCTGTCACATCTGAAGCCAAGTCACTGATCCTATACTTCCAGTGACAATTCAGTGTGGGAGATGGAAAAACTGAGACAGTCTACCTGCGGTGGGAGGACGCTAGGATAACGAGACACTGCCTTCAGGCTATAATGATCAATCCATCTATAAGAACATCTAATAAAAGTAAACACACTGTTCAGCTAATAAGTAAAACAACTGCGACTTGTAAACCAACTGGCCCTAAACGTGGAATTGTCAAACACTAACGCTTGACTACAATTACAAAGACTTTTCATTACAGATTTTGCAATAAACTGATAAGTAATATCCAGCAGAGGCAACATAATTATAATGTGTGCCATGAGTGTGAAAATCAAACTTTAGAGGTCAAAATTAATCATAATTCATAATGAAGCTGATAGAGAAAACTTTCCAAACTAACAATGCTGATTTTGTACCTTCTAATTTATTAGCGCAAAACCTTTGGCTGTCAGCAGCGCTTTTTGTGGAGGCGATACCTGCAGGAATCACCTCGACAAAAACGGTGGCGTCAGCCAAATGAATAATACATGACATGTAAGTTATCAAATATACTGCTGGGGAAACCGAACATTCTTTTGTGTCCCTTACTTTCCTTACTAAAAGTCAGCCTAAGTATTAGTATTGCAGTGTACTATTACTGTATTAGTTTCAGTAAACTGTGGCACAGATAACTTCAGGTATTATAACAAAGTGCCTGGGGACAAAAACAGTTTTGTTTTTATATAATATAATCCACTGTTTGCTAATTAACCCATTTAACCCCAAGGCCACATTTCCCAAATTACAGGTGTCACCTAACAATTATGTACCATTTGCAGGAGATGGATCGACCATAATAAAAGGGTAGTGCCAGGTTAGCTTGGCGCCTGATGGTGTCAAACTGATCTGGCAGTGGCAGTACGCTTGAATTTTCATGGTGGATCCATCTCCTGCCATAGTGCGTCAGGGCTAAATGAGTTAAGCGAAATGATTTACAATCTACAAAATATGTTGTCCGGAATTCTGAAGAAGCATATGTATCTTACTTTTGTTATATTCCACCATGAAGCAGACTGTATCTTGTACACATACATGTACAGTGTGGACAGACCTCTGGTTCCCATGTAGATTTTCTTTTCTTGTACATGTACAACAGCACCACAAAAATGTGAAAGAAAATTTATTCATCATTTTAAGCTAGTAGCTACCCCATAATAATAGGGATAATTTATGGATTCCATCATTATAGGGATGATCTATAACTAATAAGATAATTAAACTTGAAAATACATGTACATCTAAAATGTAAAATTAGTCAATAACTCACCCTGGAGCCTCTGTCATTCAAATCACACGTACAGTCCTCTAGCAACAAACTCCCCCCCCCCCCCCCCCCCCCCCCCACAAAAAAAAAAAAAAAAAAATGGATGCTCGTTGAAAACTAACATCAGCATTCTGATTACCAAAATAACCTATAGCAAAACATGACACAAGAATGTTTGCATTATCAATTCTAGTCATTTTTGTTATCTTCAAATAATCCTGCTGGGTGTGATGGAATTCACTACCCAGAATGAGAGGTCAAAGTTCATGCTGACTTTCACATCAGTTAATATTATTGACCCATCAAAAACTGCAGGTGGCTGCATCCTATTGCTTGAAATAAATTTGACTATGATAGTTCAAGGGTGGTGATAGAATAGCTTGGTGCCTGAGGTGCCAAGCTAATCTGGAACCACCCTTGATCAATCTTGTAATCTGTAATGTAGCCTTCACAGGACAATAAGCAAATTTGTTTTAAAATCAGCCTTAAGATGTAATGGGTTAAAAGAACTGAAGTCTGCACAGACTGATGCACAGAGATTATAAAGCTGCTAACAGATTTCTTTTAAAGTTTTAAATGCACTGGTCCTGTACCACAAACATGTCATTGAGTAACTCCCAGGCCTGTGCATACATGGTGAGCAAAAGGTCCTCAGGCCAACATTAGATTAAGTTGGCCCATATATATATATATATGGCTGTGTAAGGCTGATGCTGGATCAATGGTGTTTGCTCACATGTTTTTTTTCTTTTCAATCCCACATAAATTCAGTATCACATAGACATTACATAATGAATGTGTTAAGTTTAAGGTCTGACTTTATGGCTTGCTGATAACTGAGGCTGACCTGTACTCAGGATTCAAGGACAGAAGGCCAGGAAATATTTGGCCTTGGAGCATTGATGTGATAGTGGCACTTTCTGAGGAACGCTTTATTTTCCAACTTTATCTCGGTTTATCTGTGTTTTTCATGACATATCGCCAGTCACTAGTGTCAGTCAGCTATTTCACAACACTGTCTCAACACAAGGGGCATGGCGAATGGAACCTTAATAACCTTGCAAAACATGACACAAGAATTTTTTAACCAGAGAAACATCATCCAGAAACACCCAAAATACACAAACCGAAACGGAGAGAGAGAGAGAGAGAGAAAGAGAGCGAAGACAGGGTGAAAGAAAAACGGTGCCGGAGAGGGCGCGGATTGTTTAACAATGATCCACACAAACAAAATTAACCCTTTGGCTGTCGGTAGCGACTATTGTCGAGGTTATTCCTGCAGAATCTGCTCGACAAAAACAAAACAAAAACCAAAAAACACGATACCGACAGCCAAGTGGTCAAACCGTATCTCTGAGTCTGAGAGAGATTTTAATGGGATATTTAAAAATTAACGCCAAAACAAAATGGAGCACCAGCAAACGTGTAACTTAATGCTTAGGTAATGACCATTAACAATGGATCAAAGCAACACGACTAATCACCGAGCTAACTCCAGTGTGAGTGGACAGGCAGACTGGGCTCGCCCAGCGCAGCCCCCATGTCAATGCAGCCGCCATGCGAGTCTTTCAGCGTCGCTGGCCTGGCCGCCTTCCGACACCATATTCGTACGTTTAAATGTCACAAAGAAGCTCTGACAAAAGAAAAAAAAAAGATAGAAACAAAGGTTACTTACATTTTGGGCTGCCTTTTCCTTTCTCCCTCGCTACTCCTCGGTTACTTGTGTCTCGAAAAAAAAAAACTCTAGTCGAAAGTTTGTGAACTTGTTCACAACACACCAGTCGGTCAAGTCTCCAAATTTCGGAAGACTGTCGCACTCTGCGCGCGCAAGTGGTTGAGTGTGTACCGCGTGTGTCGAAGGGTGTTTCCCGGGCCTCTGTTCTAAATTTAGCCACAGTTGAGACAGCGTCGTCTTCAAGTTACTTTGTCGTGGAGATGTTTTTCTTGTGCAGGGGTTTCATTCCTGGCGGAAAAAATTAAAAAACTGTCAACATAGCAATTCGAGAGAAAGTTTCGAAATATAGGTATAATGTGAATGCAATCTGTAGGCGTTGCGAAAGTGTTGACCTTATGATTTGTCCCAATGATGTGACGTCATGTGGGAAATCCGGGAACCTCCGAAACTGATGGGGGTACACCTAACATACTGACGTTTAAACTGCGATGCCATGCATGAAGCACAACGGTAATTTCAACAACAACAACAAAATTAAATAGTTAAATACAGTATGTTCAAATATACACGCGGGCGCTCGGTCTTCAAATACATAACAAAAGTAAACCAGAAAGGAGTGGTTTAAAAAAAAAACAAGGTGTGTCGTCTTGCGCAATTGCATGTACTTCTGTCAGTATATAAAAGGATAAAAACAGTGAGCGCTAACCTGGTCGAAACTCCCATATTGTGGTATTGAAGACTGCCTTACAGTTCAAGGGGTAAGACAGACTGTCTCCAATCACCTCATTGTTGAAGGAGCGTTAAAAATCAAGAAACAACCAGTACATCAAGCGGGTAAATCGACTGTGATCGCCGTTCAAAGGTGGTGCTGTCCAGCGTGTAAAACGCAGAGAAGACAACAGAGAAAGAAACACAGTTACAGTTACAACACAATTTATTAATATCGCGTCTTCAAAATAGACAAACAAACAAGTTTAGAGATCAGGGAAGAAGGAATGTGGCAACTGTTAGTTCGCTGATAAGATAAGTAGCGACTGATCTCTATACTTGTTTGTTTGTCTATTAATGAACTGCTGTAGTTTTATAAGCGTGTTTCTTTCTCCGCTGGATTCTCCTGTTAACATTTCAGCCCCACGGGTGCATTTCCCACATTTTGGAAGTGTCACTTTAACGACTATGTACCAGTTGCAGGAGGTGGATAGACCATGATAATTCAAGGGTAGTGCCAGATTAGCTTGGCGCCTTCAGGCGCCAAGCTAATCTGGCACTACCCTTGATACATGGTCAATCGGCAATCTCCTGCTGTAGGGTGTTGGGGCTAAAAGGGTTTAGGTGATACTGGAATAGCTTGGAGCCAGAGGGGGCCATCAGTGATGTAAGGGATGTTAGGCCCAAAATACGAGAGGTTGGGGGGTGGTGGTGATGGGGAGGGGGGTGGGGTGGGGGTGGAGGGAGGATCAAGCAAAACATGACCAGTACATACATAACACTTTAACTGCCGGGACAAGGGGAACGCTGCCCATCTGTGAGACATAAACCGTCATGAGCCCCCGCAGGAGAGGAGGTTAACTGCCGGGGCAAGGTTAACGCTACCCATCTACAAGAGACATAAACCCTCATGGGCCCCCGCAACCGAGGGGGGGGGGGGGGGGGGGGCTCATGCCGTGTTACGTGGTAGTCGTCGTCGTAATATGATACACTGAATCACACAAGACGCACGCACGTAGCCTAGGCTTCTTGTAAAGAAACTTCACTCAGCTGCAACTCGTCACACGTCGGTGGCACAAGGTTGTAGACCACACTGGAGTAACAGTTCCAACAGTACTTTATTCTCACGATGCACGCTCAGCACAATGCGTCCACAAATCATGTACAACACTTTGGTACACTAATTCGTATCCAAAATAACTCAAATGAATATAGGATCTTTCCTATGATCAACACACACAAGCTCTCAAAAGAATAACACAACCACATCGTTCGTTACTCCATTTTTATGTCCCACTGGCACAAAGTGATCGGGGAAACACAACCACAAACCTAACATGCGGATGTATGTCTCTTCTTAGTTGTATGTGCTTCACGGCTATTTTGGGTCCCATCTACAAGTGTGTACTAGTGCGTAGTACTCTCAAGCGCGACATTCGTGATCACTAGCAGCGAAGGGGTAAATACCACATACTGTCCATCTTCCCATATTATTCGCTACCGCCGACGATCCGTGCCGAACCCATGGAGACAACCATACACCAAGACCTTTGCAAACATTGAAATTTAGTACATGCATCACCATCACCCCGTCATTTTTCGCAGATTAACCCATTTCCCCCCGGGACTCTGCAGCAGGAGATGGATTGATCATGATAATTCAAGGGTAGTGCCAGATGAGCTTGGCGCCTGATGGCGCCAAGCTCATCTGGCACTACCCTTGAATTATCATGATCAATCCGTCTCCTACAACTGGTACATAGTCGTTAGACAAATCCTCCAAAGTTTGGAAATGCGGCCGTGGGGTTAAGAGGGTTAAATGGCACTGTGCTTCTTTCTCTGCTTGTAACGAGACTTATGTAAGCAGTTCCGCTTGACGCTTGGGCCCGGGGAAGACATGCCCCGCGTCCGTTTTGTATGATAGGTAGGTCGTGAAGAGGAGGGCTCGGGTCAAGAAAAGAATATATGGGGTTCCTGCGTCACTTGACCTATAGACGCCAACTTGTTCTGGCACCACCCGTGAACTATCATGGTCGATCCATATCGTGTCAAAGTGTGTCAGGGCTGAATGGCAATCCCTTAGCTGCCAGTAGTTACAGATTGTGTTTCTGACAACTTTGTCAATTTGAGACAACCCACGCCAAAGCGTCCTAGACGGCTAAAGAATATGGATACAAAGTGGCGTCAGAAAGAGGTATAGGTCTAGTGAGAACCTGCGTCTCCTGCAGTTGGATTGTGTTCGATCTTCCTCGGTAGTGAAGGGGTTAACAAGAACTGCCCGGGGCCAATAGTCTAGCAGCTGCCCTTCATAGACGATCAGCCGTTTACGAGATAGTGATTTTCTAGAGAGTAACAAAGGTTTGGGTATATCAAAATGAAGTCTAGTATGAATAAAAGCAGTGCGCACTCGTTTTAAACCGCCGGAGGATGGAGACATTTTTCTGTAGCACATTTTGTTTCAGTATGGCTGCAGACGAAACCAGGACCGTAGCGGCCATGTTTACAGGGGATCAGTAGTTTACACGGGTTTCATTGTTCCTGTATTCAGTGGTAGTATGCACTATATGTCACTTAAAAGGATTTCATTTTTTAAAGTAAAATTTTCACACTTAGATATATTAAGAGAAGAAACAATTACGAAAACGCTTGCCTTGAACTCAAAATAAATATTGTTACTCAACAATAACGTATCCCAAATCACGTGATCAAAACATCACGTGATGCCACGACCTCCGCGGACATGAATTTTGGTGTGCTGACGGGTTCTTTTTTATTTGTTCTACATAAGCTTGTTTGTTTAAAAAAAAAAAAAAGCAAACGTGTAAAGTTGCTGTGTGGATTTTTACGGCTTGATAAAGGTTTGTCACGTTTATTTCCATTCACTTTACCATGGCTTTGCCCGTTTCATTTCGACAACACAGCACCAAAACAAAACGCAACCCACAACACAAACGCTATCTTCAAAACCTATGCTGCATTCTGTAAAAGAAAAAGAGTGCCACTCCACTTGGTTTTAACTGTCATGGCTGAGCAAAGTTTCGGAACTTGATTAATTATTTTATGCAGCAGTAACATTTATTTTAATCAGTTGCACTGACAAGCTATGTTGTGATGTGCGATCACTGCCAGTGCCAATTATGCAGTCTCAGTGATCACTGATGGTACAGTACACTTCACACTGAAAAAAAAAATAAACAGCACAATGTGAACACGCTTGGAAGTTCATGCAATGCTTTGTTTAAAATTGAACCCTATCTTGCTAGCAGAAGCCTACTGCACAAAAGAGAAACTTATTTTGCTTCTGTGTTATTTGCAGTTTGTCTGCATATAGACATTTGCAGTTCGCTGCAAGGATTCTTAGCAGCTGACAGCATTGACATATTGGGATTAAAACGAGAAAGAAAACGGAGAAAGGTGACACAGAGATGATTTAATAAACCAGTCAAGTGATCAAATGAATGAGATATCTATGTTTTATGATAAACAGCTAGTTATGGGAGGGGGGGGGGGGGGAGGAGGCACATACTTTATAATGTACACGTACTATTTCTTTCAGTGTTTCTATCACCCACTCATAACACCATTAGACTCGATGAGTTGTCATGTTTTGAGTGGTTTACAAAATACATGTACTTGTTGCTGTTACATTATCTTCTTACTGGTTTTGACATTTCGCTGTAAGATTTACAGTCCCATACTTTAAGCGTGTTCCCCCTAACGCACACAGAGGTTGACTGTATCATTGATATGTGTGTGTAGGTAGCGTTTGGTTTTGTTTGAGGTGGCAGTTTTGGCCTCACCTTTAAGTTTGGTGCCGCTGTGCATGTGGCCACTATTTACAGAACTGATGACTGCATGTGCAGGCTAGTTCACGGTATCAAAATGTGAACTGGGCAGCCTATTGTTTGAAGTGATCAGTGGTAGCAACATCCATGATGTATGTGTGCATTTGGCCACTGGTACTGTTTACAAAGGTGCTGTTTACAGAACTAGTGGCTGAGTATGCATATTATTATTAGTACTGTTATTGTTATCAGGTGTGGCCTTATCTCTTAAGTTTTGGTGCCCCTGTGCCAAACTTTTCACAGAACTGATGGCTGCATGTGCAGTGTGGTTAACTGTACACATGAAATTTGTAGGTGGGCAGCTAAAATACAGGCAGTCAATACAAGCCACTTGCTTAACCTGAAGTCTCTATATATAGATTTTACAGTCCACTAATGCCCATCAGTATACAATTGTGCATGTCTTTTGTGGGTATTCTGTGGTTTTGTATGTGGGCTGGGGTTGAAAGTGGGGCGGTATGGCACCTATTACCGTGTATGTACAAAACCTTCATTACAAACAAACATAAATTAATAATTTTAATAAATAGTTATTTGGGTTTAACGCCGCGCGGTAGACTACGGCCATCTCATGGCAGTTAAATAAATAAGATAAAGTAAGTCAAAGATACCTGGGACATAAGAATGCTAAGTAAAGTATAGATTATGATCATGCACAGATGTACATTGGTGGATGTTCTGCGGTTTTGTGTGTGTAACTGGATTGGGGTTGGGAGCGAGCGATACTGCACCTGTTACCATGTACGTGTATAAGACATAAGACATTTATTCACCAAGTAAAACGTTACAAGGATTTTTGTGTGGCATGGCGACAGTAAAATATGTCCTCACTTGTAGGGCATTCATCATGTCATACACTTAGTTGGCGATCATCCTATATACAGCACTAAAAGATAGATAAACACAATATTAAACACAAATCAGTCATATGTCACAAATTATGGAATCACGTTGTTCCGTGCATGGTGATGTATTGAGGACAGCTTCTGGAAAAAAAAATTGCATCTGAATCGAGAGGTTCTGGCTTTAAAAGCACGAAACCGCCGGCCAGAGGGCAGAAGCTCGAAGAGATGATTGGCTGGGTGTGACAGATCTGACAGAATAGTACTGGTGGCCACATGCACAGGGGCACCATGGTGTATGTTCTTGAGCTGTATGCTGATGTGTATATCCTTCTTTTGGTAGGTGTTCTGCGGTTTTATGTGTGTATTTAGGTAAGGGTTGGGAGCAGGCAGTATGGCACCTATTACCATCTATATATGTGTATATTTTCTTGTTTGCTGATGTGTATGTACAAAACCTTCATTACAAGCAAACAAAATAAATAAATAATTTAAATATATACTTATTTGGGTTTAATGTCGAGCAGGCGACCAATCCCATCTCATGGCGGTTAAATAAAAAAGATAAAGTAAGTCAAGATACCTGGGACATATGAATGCTCAGTAAAGGATAGATTATGAACATGCACAGATGTAAGTGTCGTTTGGTGGGTGTTCTCTGGTTGTGGAGTGGGGTTGGGAGTGGGCAGTATTACCATATATGTGTATGTGAACATCAGCATATGAACAAAACCTACTTTTCAAACAAATAAAAATAAATAATAAATTTTAAATAACTAGGACATATGAATACCAAGTAAAGGATATATTATGAACATGCACAGATGTTTGTTCTGTGGTTTTGTATGTGGGGTGGGGAGTGGGTGGTATGCACCTATTACCATATATGTGTACATGTTATGTTCACATCATATAATTATGTGTATATGTATGTTCTCATCTTGTATGCTGATGTCCCCCACCCAGGTCTACCCTGGGGGACTTGGGTGGGGTTAACTACTTTTTAGTTCCCAGGGTGACCCTGGTCAGCCCCACAGGGTGGGTTTTCCCCTCTATTCTGGGGCGTGTGTTTCTGTCTACCCTTGGTACATTCACCTGTATTTACCTTTTTTAAACTCTTCCTACTGTCTGCACTGCTTGTAGCTCTTGATATTGGATGTGTGTTGCTAAAGGGTCTAGTTAGGTTTATTTAGTGTATTAGACCAGCTGGCGACATACATTCAATATTCTGTTTAGTTTGGGTTTTTTCACAAGCAGTGCAGGCACGTCCTGAGAAAGTCTTGTTGCTGTCAGGACGTTAATGTACAATCAATCATTTTATGCTGATGTGTATGTGCAAACATACATCACAAACAAACAAACAAACAAACAAACAAACAAACAAAATAATAAATTAATAAAATAAGTTGGGGATACCTGGGACCTATGAATATGCATGTTAAGTAAAGGATAGATTATGAACATGCACAGATGTAAGCATATTGAAAACAAATTTCCTCTCCTTGGTGACCACTACCATACCACTATAGTGATCATGTGCATCAAGGAATTCCTTCCATCCATAATTAAAAGGATAAATAATAAATAAATATGTAAGTGAATACATACATGAATCAATAATAAATAAATAAAACATGTAATATAATAGAGAGGGCTACTATCTGTATTGTGTCTCATGCAGTCCTGATAAAGCTTAATCATAAGAGTCCTTGTGAGTACTTGAGTGCGGATTGGTTGCAAAAACTAAAATTTTATATTTAGGTGTTTAGCTGAACATGGTGATTTTGATGGAAATGGTTCGGAGATGGATTTCACTCTGCCTGGCTTGTGCTTAAGACCAGTCGGATACGAGTGTGCTTGACCAGTTAAAAATCCCATCTCCACTAATAAAATAAACAAAAAGAGCAGACCTGCACTTAGAGCCGTTAGGCTGAAAAACAGACGAACAACATGCATGTTGTATCCGGCCAAAAAGTCTTCAGAATGTTGAAGATGGTCGGCAGACACATTGCACAACATGCACAAAGGGAGTTTACTTTCGATATGCTTTCCTCCCACAAAAGACCGAGTTCTATGGAAAAGGCTGTTTTCAAGACCAGGAAAAATAACGTATTTGGCGTTGATAAGATGTTCAAATCGAAAATAATCTCTGTTTCAATTCAGGAGCAAAGTAAAGCTTCATCAACCGTGCGCGTCTGATTGACTTCTTTAGAAGGCTTCTCGCTGACCGCCATTTTGAAACTAGCGACGCGACCATGCTTACCGCATTAAAAATAATACTTTTAAACTTATTTTATCGTATATATGTATGCATGTTTACTTGCTGATGATTTTAATTTACTCACTGGAATAAACTTGTAACTTGTATGCTTGAAATTTTCAATGTTATGCACAAAAAATGTCTTGCACCTTATCCGGGCGGTGTACGAGGACTGGTTCCCTTACATCGAAAAATAGCTTTCGAAAAACACTTCTACAAAAATGTCTCCATCCTAAGGACAAATATTGTTGCCATGCATAAACTATATGGCATTAGTACTTTCGTTTCGTACCTGCAAACCATCTGTTACTCTTTTGACGAACTACTTAGTCTGCAGAAATTGCGCGGTACTGTGCCCTCAGACACCTCAATGAAATGTCACATGCACATTATTCCCACTAGCATTTTCGTTCTTTCAATTTCCTTAGCTAATGGTGTAATGCAACATTGCGGCAATAATCATTATGTACAACAGCATCAAGGCAGAAATAAATATTCAGCATTGTACAGTGGGCATGTCACACGTATCCACAATTATTTTACTTCCTGTGCCAACTTGTGGTGGTGGACCGACAGTGGCGTATAAGCTCAAGCAAATCGCCTGGTAAGCATGGCGCCTAGTAAGGCGTCAAGTTTACCAGGCGATATCCTTGATCTAGCTAAACACACCAGAACACACGGTTCATCTCCCACGCGCTTTGTACAACGTGCTGCGCATGCGACTGTAAACTGCGAGTCATTTGGCCGTGGTGGTTATTTACAAGAGCTGATAAGAGATACCTAGCTGTATTGTAATTCTTACCGGAAAAGTCAATCCGCTTACAGTTAT
This sequence comes from Semisulcospira habei, assembly GCA_036245525.1. NCBI lineage: Eukaryota > Metazoa > Mollusca > Gastropoda > Semisulcospiridae > Semisulcospira > Semisulcospira habei. Next base: position 127,533,644 of record BTPG01000008.1, read on the forward strand.
TGACATCGTCAATACGTAGAGGTTTTCCCGATTGCTACGACTCCACCTCATCAGATAACCCAACTTCATTAGTCGATTTTACGTACGCGCATAAACCAATCAAACTATTACAGATGATAGACGTGTTTCGTAGATGAAAGAATTATGGTACATGTAAGTGTAAGCCTGCCTGTTTTACGCTTACTGCGTGTGATTCGGAGGGGTTTGCCGCGTATCCGGACTAGTGCGCCACATCTCGAATGAGCGGAAAGGAGGTGTTATTGATAGCGAATTGACGGCTTTCTGATTTGTTTTTTATCTGTAGTCCGTGCGGTAAAAGCAGGTAAGCAGGTATGCAGAGCGCGAAACCGGTTTCTCTTCATAGCGAAACTGATTCAAACTAAAACGGTGCCTAACGTTTTCCAACAGACAATTGTATTTACCGTCTCTAGAAACACGTGTTTAATACCCAGACAAGTCGAACCATGAAATAGAATTATTTCTTTATAATGGTGCTACACAAAAGTAGATATGTCGGTTAGTTTGTTCTTGTTTGTTGGTTGGTTGGGGGGGGGGGGGGGGGGTTGGTTGACTGGTTAACTGACTGACTGGCTGGCTAGTTGGTTGGTTGGTTTGTTGATTGGTTGGTTCTCTGTTTCTTTTTTGTTTCTTTGGTTTATATTTAAAACTTAGACGATTATCTGTTTGTTTAATTCGTTTTCTTCTGGCATCCCTTTTGATTTTCCCTTTTAAAAATCGTGACATACTTGATGCCCTTTATTTTTCATGCCGCAATGTATTCAGCTGTAACCGACTCTTTTTATTGCGTAGTAACACCATCTTCCTGGATTTTTAAAAAATGCTTTATCTGGCTGACAGACACTTGTCACATAATTATTTTCTCTTTCATGCGCTATGTTCCTTCCTCACTCTTTGCCTTCCAGTACCAACTGCAGGAGAAGGATCGATCGTTGCTGCTGAAGGATAGTTCTTGCTGCTGTGACCGAACCATCTCCCGCAAATTGTTTACTACATTGGTTGTCTCCCTCGAATCGCTACCGCTGATCAGCGGTAGCAAATCGAGGGAGACAACCAATGTGATGATATACATGAACTTGCGCTCCATGTCAGAGCCGTATACTAGTTCGCAATATCTCCCTTATAAATGTTCTTAGTATGCCTTGCAATAATGCTGCACAAATGGGCTAACCAATCTTCAAAATTCAATGTTCAAAATTCATTTGAAGACTTATCTGTTTTGTCATGCCTTTAGCAACTAGCACATCGTTTTTCCTAGCAAACTGCTGTCACTTTTTCTTTAACTCATTCAGCCCGGCGCACGTATTTTCCAAATTTTGGAGGCGTCATCTAACGACTATGCACCTGTTGCAGCTAATCTGGCACTGCCCGTTGAATTATCATGGTCGATCCATCTCCTGCTTTAGTGCGTCAGGGCTGAATGAGTTAATATTCTAGTTTTTATGTGAGAGGAAGTTGATGCAAGGTGTTGGGAAGCGATGGGGTGGTATAAAGTAGTGCATGATTGTGCGTGTGTCTGGGAGAGAGTGTGCTCTTGTGCATTGTGCATGCCTAGTGAAATCAGCGGATTTTTTTTTTTTTCTTTTTCGCAGGACAGCGCTTTATAAGCATTAGTAGTAGTAGTAGGAGGAGGAGGAGGAGGAGGAGGAGGAAGTTCGAACATCAATAAAATAAAAGACTGCCCTCCTCCTTTGTAGGCGAAGAGTAGCTCTCACTGCGCACCAAGGGCAGAAGAATACTTCTGTTGCGTATACCTGCTTATATGCAATGTGAAAAGAAGGGTAGTACAGTCTTAGTTGAGACAAGACAGCATTGAGAACCCGCTGTATCGGCAAATTTTAGCCATCAAAGCCTGCCCTGGAGCAGACATCTTTAACTTGTTCTTATCACACTAGTTCTAACACGCGATTCTAACGTGCAAGAGACTTTAAAATACGATCCTGAACATTAATTAGTCCT